>BQKZ01008082.1:2414-14539 GCA_036244855.1 Temnopleurus reevesii | reverse complement strand
GCTTTTATCCCTATTTTTCAGGCAGTTCGTGACATTATCACTAATGGTTATTCCAACACCGGAATCAGGCATTAGCAGAACATTTTACAGATTCAATGAAAAACAATGGTTAAGACATGAAAGATAACATCGTTTGAAATTCATTACGCAGGCATTCAAGTGAATGAAATCCGTTTTAGATTTTAATATTTAATCTCAAGATGAGGAATGTACACAAACGAAAAACTTGTAACAATAAGGGGGGGAGGGCAATTTGATGGTTCAAAGTTGTATCCCTAAGATGGGATGAAATTTTGTACCCCGTGCATTAAATGCTACACGAAGGGAACCCATTTGCACATAGGAATGCCAGAATTGTACTCTTTATATATTGATTGATTTATTAAATTTTTCATTCATTCATTCAATATGGTTGATTAAAATGTTTTCATCGCAGCCGGAATGATCGATTTAGCAAAAGTGTAACAACTCTCAGGGTACAATGTTTGACCCGAGGTGCCAATAATGCTGTCTAAGGTACAGCTTTTAACGCTACAGTTTTCATTGTGTGTTGCGTCTATTCAGGCTTGGGGGCACAACTTTTTACCATAAAATTTCGACGCGTGTCAAATCAGCTACACCACAATACTGTATAATATTTACCTTCGATTTAAACTGCTAATGATTTTTCTCCTTCAACCCCTTTCTCCTACATAGTCAAAATTTTAAAGGATTTTTCCAAATATCTGGGGAAGAACATTAACGTAGTATACTCTAAAATAAAAAGTGAACAACATTGCCAAGAAGCGTTAGGAGATGCCTGTATGACAGTTATAAATGGAGTTGCAACCAGCCTGCTTGTAGATGCAGGACGCAGTTTTTTCTTTGTTTGATATTAGTTTTGATGTTTTTTAATATGTGATTGAGGGTAATTCATGTGACAGTGCCGATGAGGGAGGTGGGTAACACTAACATTAACATTACCAATGGGCAAAATATGCCTCCTAACAACCGTCCATCTCTTTTCTATTTTTAATCCGATGCAGCCATAAATTTAAAAAAAAATAAAGTAGGTATTCGATTTGCAAATTTGACAAAAGTGAGTTCAATGAGTTTTGACATATTATTCATCTTTGCCATATTTTTCCATTATTGACAAAAATATTGATTTGTTTTATTTTTCCCTTTTATTTTTTTTTCAAAGAGATTATTACTAATCATCAATCTAACATTTTATAATATTCCAAAGTGTCATTAAAGTAGTCTTCCCACTTTCTCCAAGCTCTGTAGGTTTGCTAAAATATATTTTGTGCATAAAAAGTAAAAATTCTGAGGGAATATGACAGAAAAATATATATTTTTTATTTTCTGTTTGGCGCCCTCTTAAGGTGAATTTTGCTATAACTATAGTTATTGAGTATTCATTTTAATATTTATGCATATAGATGCATGAAATATGTAAAACAGTATTATGAACTCTTTATGAAGATGTTTTATATGTCAAAATAAACACATTGGAGGCTAGTTTCGCTTTTTTAAGACCATATGCAAACACATCCCAAAATTTCAAATTCAGTTATAGGCTATAGCGGCCATTTTGAAAGAAATTGTGAACATTTAGGTTTAAAAAGTTAACCCTGCAGTCATAAATGTTAGTGCATATACCCATTCTTGTTGTGTACCATGAATGAA
This sequence comes from Temnopleurus reevesii, assembly GCA_036244855.1. Classification (NCBI taxonomy): domain Eukaryota; kingdom Metazoa; phylum Echinodermata; class Echinoidea; order Temnopleuroida; family Temnopleuridae; genus Temnopleurus; species Temnopleurus reevesii. The sequence continues at coordinate 12,868 of BQKZ01008082.1, read as the reverse complement.
ATGAAAATTCATTTGTAAATTCGATAAAAACTTAGAATATTACTAATGTTCATGTTGATGATGGCAGCCATTTTGAAAATGGCCGCCATTTTTGTTACAGGCCGATACAGAGATGCCCTCACTTCTAAAATTTATCAAATAGACATAATCAACACGTGTGCCAAATTTCATGCTTGTTTCACAAATCCCACAATCATTTCACATATCTCTCTAGCTAGTTGTCTAGTACACCTGAGTTCATCATCCTTGTCTTCGTTCACCTGTCTCTCTTCCCTTCTCTTTTCAATGCCAGCCGGGTAACTAAAGATGACACGGGATGTTCGGGGAAAATATCACTTTCCAATTCCAGCCGTTTATGTGTTGATGTTCCCGCAGCTATCTATACTTAGCATCGCGCAGAGTCATGGCTCGACAGTTTAAGAATAAAGCACAGGTACCTATATTCTAGGCCTTAACCTATCAAATGCTGGATTCTTGTATTCCCACAAACTTTGTACAAGGGTCATCGGCTTCCAGTAGCAAATGGGTTAAGATTCACCCACAGAGTGTTGCCAAAATCATGGACACACCTTATCGTCTAGTGAGTGCAATGGTTGGTCAATGTGAGGATTACCACGTTCCCCATCAGTTGATACGTGTGGGGACACTTTCGGGAACATACTTTAAGCATTAACATGTTTCTTTGTAGAGTGTTGACAAAATGAAGAGAAATAATGCAAAAACCAGTTTGATAACAAAAGAAGAATCGGATTAGCCTACCCAGTTCAATTACTTGATGAATAACCAAGAAAATAACAAATGTAAGATAGAGATGAAATGAAGAAAAAGGGAAGATGAGGACGAATAATAAGAAGACGACGAAAAAAGAAATAGATAATTAGAATTAAGGAGAGGATGAACAACAGCAAGGATAAAAGTACGAAGAATGAGTAAAAGAAACAGAATGAGAACAAAAAGAAGAAAGAAGAAAGATGAAGAAGAAAAAGAACAACGACATGAATAAAAAAAGACGACTATAGGAAGGATTAATTTTGAAGAAAAAAGAAAAGGAGAAGGAGGAGAAAGAGGAGGAGGATAAAACATATTGCCTTGAGTCTAGGAAAACATTTACAAGTCATGATATAGTCATGTTAAGACTCATCAATCCGTGAATGTATTCGGTGTGTAACCTAATTATGAAAACAGACAATGTTATGTAAAAACCCGGTACTGCCGGTAAGGTCGAATACTATTAGCAAAGAAGGGCATATCTTCAGAAACAAGGCTACGACGAGTGACGTAATCATGATTCACTTGACCATAGACTGCTATGTCAGGCAATGAGAAATCAAGGAAAAATGTTGGTGATGATATATGAATAGGTCTCCTCTCAAATAAGAGGAAACAAGCGAATATTTCGTTTGATTAAAGAAGGAAAACTTGAGGCGCCAATTTCGGAAATCATCCCAAGCAAAATTAAATGCCTACTCAAATAAAGAAATTAATCTAATTGTAAGTAGATTTTATAGGATTTAAAAGGAAACTCATCCCACTTTCCATGCACTCGATTTAAGAATCATTACGTAATAGCAGGATTTGATAATTCAGCCGATTAAGTGGTTTAATTACAAGTCTGCGTAGCGCAAGAGGCCCAAATTGGGGTATGCAGTCCCATCTATTGATTTAGGATGTGTGTTCGTGACGGGCGGTTCCTATGTGCTATTACAATGTATCCTTCCAGCTCACACCTTGCTAGCCCAATAACTTCCCTATCATATCACGACCCATCTCCAGCTCATTTCTTGTCTGACAAAACAAGCTCGCTTGCAGCCGGGCATGACCTGATTATCCTGCAGATACACAGTTCATGACAATGTAGAAAGTATATATTTATTAAATTCGATTCTAATTTATCGTTCTCATTGCCAGTAAAGTGAATACGAAGCAAATATACAACTGAACAATCTTCAAAACTTTTTGCAATCATAATATGAATAAAAAATATGCTTGTCGTTGTGTAGAGGGACATTACTCTCGCCTTTCACACACAGGGTTGTGTTCGAGTCCAATTCATAACATTGATTTCCCATCATAGAGAAATTCATTCACACTATTCTGCATTCAACCCAGGTGAGTTTAATGGGTACCCGACAGGAATACTTTATTCATCTAAATGTTTGGGTGCAGAAACGGCGACGGTTAAATCCAGGGTAGTTATAATGTAAAGGCGCATGTGCAATCCATATAAAGTGAATATGTATTTGTATTGTATTTATTTATTCACGGTAAAACTTACAATCAGTCAAAAGACTGCTTTTCAGTAAGTCCGTGCATATAAAAAGCGAACGGGTATAAAATGTAAACAATATGCGCGCTTTACATTTGTTCACACCATCCCTTCAAACATTTTAATGTTGATTTTTTTTTACTTAGGGCAAATATTTTTTCAGCAGATTAGGCCAGCAAAAATTGACTCCGTCTTTATGGGAGACTACACCGGGGCGCATCCATAACGTTGATAAAAACATTAAATTAAGTCTAATTTGTATAATGACTACCGTGCCAAACCCTTTCTCCCTGTAGAAATCAAGAAAACGCTGATGGACAATTTCCAGTAACAAGAATTACTTTCCTGCCGTGCAGATGAGGGGGTTGGGGGGCTCCCTTTTAAATTAGATGAACGAGGGAAAGGGGGTACAACTACTGTTAGTATAGGCGGTTTGTACGGACTGTCGTTTTCTGCTGACCTTATTTTACTTGAAACATAGCTGAATTATATTGAATGGACATCACTATGATCACTGTATACTTAGCAAAGAGAAAACAAAATTGAGGCCTTATGTTGCAGGCTCATTCTACAGGCTCACATTTTTTATTGGAGGTGCAGGGATGACAATGTTGGTGTACAAGTAGGATTTATTCTCCTACAAAGAATCACTCAAATAATGCAAATCTAAATAATAGTTCCAATATTAGGGGTTCAGATATGAACAAACTTTAGCATATAGGGATACAATATTGAAAACTAGCGACTAGGTAGCGGTATTTCTGAAGGTATGTGTGGGCACAATGAATACGCGTTTTTGTTTAAACATTGAAAAGTAAATGTTCACATACTTCTACATGAGCCTTGTCGTTATCTTATTCAGATGTGAACACATTTCTTTTCCTTTAAATGCACACCCATCATGAAGGGTTTTGCTCATTGCATACAAATGATATCTGTATTCAAAGAGGTGCTCTTTTATGATATCACATGTAAAAAAGAGAAAAATATACAAGAAAAATACAAATAGACCAAACGTGAGGAATAGAGAAGGAAATACATGATGAAGAGAAAATCAGTATTGAGAAAAATGTTCTCAAATAAAGTTATTCACCAAGCGCACTGTAAACCCTAAGACCATATCATCGCCACTTTCATTATCACCTATCAAAATTTGATGCACGAAATCCCCGGGATTGAATACTCGTAATTCGTTTATGGAAATCTAATTTTCATATTACGGTGATGCCTTATCGCGGCCGAACGTGTTAGCGACGAAGTGTGTTTTGGTGAGTGCTCGTTATGGGAGCCGATGGGGGAGATTTACACCTCGCCCTGACAAAATACGGCAGGTGACGCTTCGTGTTAGCATCACTGTCGAATCGGTACATGAGAGAAAAGTAGCTTTTATGAATATATGTTGTGATAAAATGAACAGAAAACGTGAGAAAGTACTAAAAGAATCATGAATGAAACGTCAACGACATTTAAAACATTCTTTCAAAACCCAACCCTTTGCATAATGCAATAAATAAATGCGTGGTCAGGAATGCTGTTCATTTTGTTTTCCTTCCGTGTTTTTTTTTCCTTTTTTGTGTATTTTTATTTCATCTATTCAACCATAAATTGAAAAGTGGTTAGTACTAGGTGTTTATTCGTTGAAAAATAACAAATAATGGAGTAATAAGGAATAATTGGAGAACCAACATCGAAAGGAGAAATGTCAAAAGGTTTGAATTTGGAAAAAAATGTCAGGAGACAAATATTATGTGCATTTACAATAAATATTAAAGTTACTGGTACTGTGAACTTGACAAAGTGTTGTATCGGAAACATATTAGAGAAGTTGGGGTGACGAATTTCTTCCATGTTGTTTCCCCATCCTTCCCTCTTTTCAAATGTCTCTAAGCGACACCCCGAAACCCTACTTGCCCACATATTGATTATTTTGTCTGGCTTTCACACGCCTACAAGAAACTTTCCAGCGTAATACATGATTCACGAAGTCACCACCAATCTAAGAATGGTAGAAATTGATTCCTCAAGCAGCCTGGCATGCTCTTTTCACCCCGATCTCTGGCGATGAATTTCGGCGGAATTTGGACAGCACATTCGCGCGTCAAAACCACATAACGTGTTTGACGTGTCTCCGGCAATGTCTATACGCGTTTTTATTCAGTTCATCTAAACTGTTTTAAGACGCATCCTCACAAAATCGGGAGTAAATAGCCAACATAAACCAAGTAAAACAAAACCCGCATCTCAGTGATCAGTGAATTCAATTTGCACTTGGCACATAGTCCCCATTTAAAAAAAAAATGGTGGGAGCCAAAAGACAATAAATTCCGACATAGCAACAATTCGGAGGGCGCCCTATTAAATTGTGTTTTAATTCTACAGAAGAACATTCACAATTCAAATTGTCATTATAGTGATGGTATTGTGCAACAGCACCTTTTTTACTATGGTAATTTATGAAAAAATGGCCCATATGTGTTTTTTTTTTTTAACGCAAAAATGTGTTTGAACCGCGACCAGACTGATCAACTGTAGTCAAACGTTTTTTTTTTGTCAAGGAACATTCTTTAAAAACCCAAATCAGCCAGCGAGAGTATCAACAGACATACGAATTAAATATTCGTATGAACACATTGTTCTGGACGCGAAGATGAGCGATGCGTAGACGACAGTCCCCGCATCTGTCCCTCGCAGATAGCGTCTTTATTCGTGGCAACCCGCGGCAGGCGCGTGGCATGTCCATACGCTTTAGCGGGAAATCTAAATCGAAGCAAGCTCGCGGTTGAGGTGATGTTGTGTGGATACCAGAAGATAATTGAAGGGATTGAAGGGTTGTTGCAACTGTTGAATTAGCGGCAATTCAGCGTTGTTTCGTAATTAGAGTGACATCGATGAAAATGAGGTTTGTGACATCGTTTTGAGTGCATGGGAACGGGGGAAAAGGGGAAATAGAATAATTGACGGCTAGAATAGAACATGCATTGAAAATGTCTTCACGCGCTTCCGAGCATGCGCATAATGTACTGCTGTAGTAGCCGGGTCAAAGCGAGACAGATATCTATTGATATAGATTTAAACATCGTTTTGGTAACAATAAAATAAGATACAAGAAAGAAAATAAACTAAATAAATGAATATAGGATACGGCAGGGTTTTGTTATGCAAAGACAGAAGTAGAAACTATGCAATAAAATTATTGTTGAGTTATATCATTGAAATATTCATATCTGTCTTACTTATTTTCTAAACCGTTTCAGCCCTTTTTGCTCCATGATCATCTGATTTTTTTACTTTTAATTAATACAAGTTCTTTTAGGCACAGACCCAGCCTTTCATCTTCCAGGCTTCAAATCTTATATTTTGTTGTTTGTTTTTGTTGTTTTCATGTTTTCTTTTGCCCTCTTTAGTATCTAATTTAGAGTATCGGTTTACTATGTGATATTCTAGAAGTGTATATTTGCGCTTTTACAGTTCTAATATCAATAAACAGTCAGAAATGTGTACTTTTGATAACGCATTCCCGTCTAGAAAACATGCTGGAACTAAATCATTTTACACAAATAGCTATATAATACACATACAAAACATATTATTCGTTAGCCGTACACTATGGTTAATGTCATTATTTTTAGATGATTGATAACATTAACATTGCGTAGCTAGAGATATTAATCAAAATATGGCTAGTGATGAAGACCGTTGCAACGGGCGTATCATCGCCTAAAGTTCCCCGGTCAATACTCGCAGAGCTTGTATCACCTGTCACGGAGCTAGATTGAATCGATTTTTTTCTGATTGTGTTACAGAATGGGAGAAAAATATACTGTTATGATTCGGACGAGTTTCAATCTCGTTTGATAGTTTAGTGGTGCTTTAGAATTTAGCATTTGAGAATATCCTGATATCGCACAATTAGTATAAAATTAATAGAAGAATGATGTGAGGGGAGAATGACAACATGCTGCATGGCAGGGACGGGGTGAGGAGCAGTGGTCATACTGGTAAACATACACATCAGGAATGAATTCGGATCCGATTCGAATCGCCCAAACATATATGACGTAATATAAACTAAACGTACACGATAGTGAGACCAAGTTTACTACAGATTTTACCATTATTTTGACAACATAATCATCTAAGTTACAAACGAGAATTCGATCGTGTATTAACGTTTCTATGGCAAACTTCAGACATCTTTTTTTTTTGTCAACATTAAAATATAGCAATAGAAAAAATGCCCCATTTTGATTTACTTCTTTAATTATTCCCCGGCCCACCCTAATTAAAAACAAAGACTTAACGATTGATCATAACGAATGAGTGGACGAATCGAATGTATGAATTGAATAAACGAATGAATACGATACAATGATCAATTGAATGAGGGGGAATATTATTTTGTATGAAATATTGACATTGTGAACAAATGTGAATGCTTTTCCGATGTTTCCGATATCCTCTCATGTACATGACATACGCCATCTGCGTCAAAGGAGTGTCAGTAACTGTTTCGATGGTCGAAATGGGCTGGAAAGAAATAATCAGTGATCAGCTTCAGCGAGATTCGACCAAAAAAAAATCACAGATTATAAAAGCCTAACAAAAGGGATTAGGAGGGATTTTAAAATAAAACGGGCAATTTAGTCTCGATCCCAGTTAACACTTTGTGTTAATTGTCAGTTAAAACTTTTATTTTTAGACCCCATAAAAGTTTGCCTTAATTGGTTACTTTCGATGCACCTTGACCAATTACTGTTCCTAAAAAGGCGATTTACCTCAAAATTATTTCACCCTCACTATGAGCAGAAGGGAAAAAAGGCCTGGGACAAAGCAATCAATCTCCATTCAAGCATGACCAATAACTAGATGGATACACACACAATAGATCCCATTCATCTCATTCTGTGGAAGAATATTAAACAATAGTTGCATCTGGAACTTTCGTTTGCTATAATGAGGGTATTGTAAATGCGTGAAAAAATGTTTACTTTGTCTCAGTCCTTTGTTGCCAATGCTCACAGTGCCTTTATACAAACATTTTCTTAGACCATGAATTGGTAAAGTGATGTGAATAAGAAGAAACGGCTATATTATTTCTGTATTTAAGATTTACACATTGGTGGAGAGAAAAAAAAACTTATCTAGTTTTCACGATTTAGTCGCAAAGTTCGACGACATTGTAAAATATCAATGTGTGAAAATGACGTCAACCCCTCAAAACGGTTTTTGAGAACAGATCGTATTTCTGATTTGTCCTATATGTCAGAATGGAATCTGAAATGTTCGACACATTTTATAGGAGTGATTGTCCAACCTATGACTTGGATCACATCCGGTTCAAATTAGACTGTTCGGGAGATTTTAGCAATCCAGACAGATTACGTAATCAAATGATTAATACATCGACATCATTCGCCAATGTAGGGCAATCGATGATAGTCTTTTCTAAAGACGAATTTCGGTGCTTGAAAACAACTGGTCGCTTTCAAAGTTTGATGACTTTAGGACGCACGATTTGTGGCTCTGAGTTTTTCGTCAACATGCGTATAAGCGGAGGCTACAAGATCTGAATGTGCAATATCTAGCTTTAGTCTTTTTTATCAGTTTTTACCTTGTTCATAATAGATTGTTTAAAGTCTGCTGTGGTAGACTAATAACATGAGACCTGTTGTCGATTAATTAGTCAAAATATTTCACCTGTTACAATAGCCAGCCACCGACGAGCGACATTTTTTGATATGATGCCAGGAATAGTTTTGTCTAGTCCCTTCCACCGATTTCCAATTCCCGTTCCGAAATCAAACACTGCAGTTGTTTACGATAATCATTATTGCGTCACTCGTAATTGGAATGTTGTGAATCATTATATCGAATGGGGTTTGTAGATTTGGATTAATGATCCAGACAAGGCCTCAAATAGAGCAATTCGGGTACTTGGAAGATTAACGTTTCAATGTCAGAGAGGGTAGAGGCTTGTGTTTTCGGCACCTGTTTTGTGGCTTGTCTGCGCTAGCTTTGAGAATGACAATCCACGCATGGCGCGTGTAAGCTGTCACATAGGTCTGTCTGGGTTGTTCGAGTGACCGAGGGGTCGGCTTAGAGTTTAGACAGGGGGAAGAGCTGGATGGGGAAAACGGGAAGGGGGTAAGGATGGTTGGGATAAATTGTCACCCTAATATAGAACGCCAAATCTGCATGTATGTAATGTATACGTAGGTAGACTGGTGACTGAGCTGTGAAAACATGTTAACAAACTAACTCATAAATTGCGAAATTGTCTTAACTTGGGTTCGTAGACCACCCTTTGGAAACAAAGACTTGGTTAAGGCCTTAGGGTACGTAGTGAACGAATACACCCACGAATAACGTATTTTTTTCGTAATATGACATATGATTTAATTTGCATGGTATTATTTTAAGTAGCGAGAACAATACGGAAACAAGGTGTTGGTCCAGCTCACTAGTATGATAACGAACTAGCAGGAAACCTTTAAGCTAATGTAAGAATGGATAGCGAAAATGGTAAGGGGAATGTAGGAACGCCCCTGATGACCATACGTGCGGCGAATGATGACGGGCAGAATGATGGGAACGTATATACGTGATGTAGATTAAAGGGTGACGAACTACGACCCCGCTGACGAATCGGGTGACGATAATATGACGAAATATAGGATCTGAAATTGAATGCTTGGAAACCATTCGGCTACAAATCAGGCAAGCGGATCAGAAAATGGGCTACAAAAAGGGGGAAAGGGGCATTGTCGAATCATGCGGGGTGGATGGGGGCAGTCACGTGAAGAATGGTGACGAGTATGATGACGGGAAAATCTTCGTGTGACAAATCTGCTGATAAAAATGGGTGACGAGAGTACGACAAGATACATGGTAACGGAGATAAAGGAACTTTTCAGCGACCCGGGCGACGAAACCGGTGACTGAAGTGCGACTACGTGAAATGTGTTAAATGGATGAGAGAAAAATCTTTAGCTACTGACACAAATGTACGACAAAACCAGTGAGGGATATGATTATAACATGGATAACCATGCACAAAATGACTGTGACGAATGTGACGCTCAGGACGCGGGGCAAGGGGTGATGAATACGCCAACAATCCGGTTGACGAAACGGGTGACGAAATGGGTGACGAAATGGGTGACGAAATGGGTGACGAAATGGGTGACGAGTTTACGACACCACGGCTACCAGACGGTTGGAGAATGGCAAGTTTACGGCGCAATGGTAGGCTATAAGAAGCCTGCTGTCTCTGCTTATTGAGGTACGCCTCTATCATGTCTATGGTCTGATATGATGACTCTTTCAATAGTGGAGTCGAGGACGCCATAGATAAATGACGACTAAAGGACAAAATAAAGACAGAAATATAAACGATTGAGGCATTTTGTATTTTGTGCGAACGATTGTTGGAGATAAGTAGATGACAGGAGGAAGCAATGATATAACGAATGTCAAGGGTTAAACTCAGGGAACGTTATCTACATATTTTGGGGCACAATTACTCATTCATAAATGCACAAGTAGCTTGAGATAAACATTGACAACTTCACTGACCTCTACATAAAGTCTACCGAACGTCGGTTGTATGCAACATATTTGATGCAGAAAAGATCTATTATCATATGTGTCAAAAATGATTGACGTACTGTACGCTTACGTGCTATTCAAAGAACTATATATCACAAGGGCAAACAAGGAGAGAGTTCACTGTAATCCATGCTTCGTTGCAGTGTCACGGATCCACGGTATATATGGTATGCCAATTACGTTTCTCTTTGATGAGATGGGATAACGATATGATGAAAGCGATAATAAAGATTCGAAAATATAGCTTCAGTCGTCAACTGACAGGACAGAGACCTTTGGGAAAACCTTCCCTAAATCAAGGAATCTTTATTCTTTATGTCCCATCCGATTGGACCCGGCAGACCCGTTTCCTCCAATTAGAATCAAGAGAAAGGGAATGAAAGACAAAGGGAATTAGAGAATAGAAGAGAGAAAGAGAGAGGTAGAGAGGGGGCGTAAAATAATAATACTAATAATACGAAGACGACGAAAGTGAGAGAGAGAAAGAGAGAAAGGGAGTGTGTGTGTGTATGTGTGTGTATGTGTGTGTGTGTGTGTGTGTGAGATAGAGAGAGAGAGAGAGAGAGGGGGGAGATAGGGG
>BQKZ01008080.1:7437-26916 GCA_036244855.1 Temnopleurus reevesii | reverse complement strand
GGTCGTCAGAAGTCCGTCCATCGTCTCGTCTTCATGACATTCCTGCGAATGTCGACTCACAAAGAAACAAAGGTGAGAATTAAGAAACTTCCTTCAAAAGTATTTTCCTTGCATGGAAGTCTGTATTTAGTGTTTTTGTAAATTCTTGTTCCGTTTATTTCTTTTAGTTCATGTCCAGTAACAGTTATTTTTTTTAAATTGTATGTTTTTTGTGTATTTGTATGTTTACTGTGTATGTTTATGTTTGTTTATGTACTTGGTTGGGACATTGATTTAGTATCCAGCAGGTTGTGGGTTCAAATCCTGTTTGGGTACAGTGACAAAGACAAATTCAAAGAACCTCTGGACAAACACTGGTGGGGATACAGATTTAAAACCTTTGATTCTCATCGCATGTGAAGTACTGTTGAATAGTTCAACAGTTAATCTTATAAATAAACCAACGTCCAAACCGGAATTACCACAGGAGAGATGCTTCTGTTCCGTACCTCTGTTCCGTACCAGATGTGATGTGATGGTTTAACAACTTTTTTAGTACACATTAATTTAGCACTTAAAGCCCCGGTCACATAGGGCCCCAGAAGCAACATGATTCAATGTTTCACAACTCTTTGTTCTGAGCGAGTTAACTATTAATTAAGAAAGAGACCTTCTTCTTCTTCTTCCAATGTGAGTACATTCCTCTGGAAATAGTAATATCGTACTTTGTGCGGTGCTTGTGTGTCGTGTTGTATTATTGAGCTCCAAATTAGACTTTATTTATACAAAAGTTTGTGCTGAAAGTGCTCCTTGTGCGAGTAAAAACGGACTCCTCCTTCTAGTCCTTGCGCAGCGTCAACCCTACCAGTCGTCTTCTGAATACTTCAAGCGGACGATGATGTGACATTGGCAGGGAGATCGTTCCACAGGCAGATGACACTGGGAAAGAAGGAGTGTTGAATCGTTTTGCTACCAAGCCTGTATGTGATTTTCGTATATACCCTGGCCTGGTATACAGAGAGCTGATCTGTATGGGTTGTACCTGTACAATGTTGTCATCACCACTATTATATATTATTTTCCTCTTCAGGATAACTTCATTACACCAAGTGTGTTCGGTGACCTCATCTACAGTCATTTCCTCTTTGACATCGCCAAGGTGATGGATCTTTGCGTTATCTACGGCGGTGGAAACAGCGCCCTCTTGAGTAAGATGCTGGATAACATCTTCACGCACCAGCCACAGTATCAGTTTGACCTAGAAGTCGTAGTTGATACAACATTGACAGTAAGAATATTTTATTGTGACAAGGCTTTCCACCCCCTAAAAAAAGAAAGAAGATATTTGATGACCCAACGAATGCTATTTTGTAATAATAATGCTTTGGACATTGCCTTGAGCTCGTCTGTGTTAGTGTAAAACAAAACAAGAACTTTTCACAAGTTTGGAATTTACATGCATTTCTTAACCCCAAAAGGCAGGGGGGGGGTTGAATCAACCTCCTAGACGTTCCGTGCGATATATCTGTAATGCAAAGACGTATCATTGTGACGTTTCATGACTTTTTTTATTTTGAGTATCGCGCAACTTTGGACACCAAGTGTTTCGTGCCTGGGTATTTTGTTTGGAATCCACGCCCAATTGAAAAAATTTGTCACGCCATAAATGGCTCAAAATCATGATTTTGTGTACAAAGTCAATGTAAATCTTTTATTCAGTAAAAATCTTCACTATGATTGGATTAGCTCAATAAGCTTTATCATGATTATGGTTCTAAATGGTTCAGCAGTAAATTGCAACGAAAAAACAATAATAAACAAAAGGTAAAGAAAGAAATACGTGAGAACTTAAAAAAAAAAAAGATACATAAGAAATTTGTCGCGATGCAAAATTTTGTTTCAAGTGGGTTTGTAAAGAATGTTATAATGAAAGTTCACATGAAGAATAAGCTTTCGAAGGCTCGTATTTTGTTAAGAGCATTAAGTTCGATTTCATGCATAAATTAGTATATTTAATACATTTCTATGTTTTCCCCAAATTTGACTCTGCAATTTTGTAGTTTGTACATTATGTTCTACCTGCATGCAAATTTTTGCGGCAATCGCGTGACCCTGGCTGCTGAAATGTGTGGGGGGAATTGAATCAATCAATCGAACCCATGATCTCCTGATGACTAGACAGGTGTGTTACCTCTGCTATTGCACGAATCGAGCCCGCCACTTCCATCGGCTTTCGGTGGTCTAGTGGTAAGACACATCATCATGTCTAGTCATCGGGAGATCGTGGGTTCGATTCCTGCCTGAGAATGCCTGTGAAATTTTTTTCACAGCACCTCTGAAACGCACTGTCAATCAGTATTTATCCATGTTGGGATAAGGCAAGAGTTATTTCAATTTTTAATCTACTCAACACAAAATCATCCAATTTACATGTAGATATCAGGATGTTTGTTAGAAAAGGCTACATATATCAGCTCATTTATGGTTTTAATATCATTCATTTCTAGGTACACCCTGTTTGTTCACGTAGTACGGGAAATATGGCGGCAGGTCGAATGGAATATGGAACCAGAACAGTCACTGTGATATTTCCCTTATTACGTAAGAACAAGCAGGGTGCAACGATTTTATCTCTTAAAGTGTAACATGGTACTAGTGTGCGCTTGTATGCGCGTGGCCAATCGTCACACGCGCTCTTGAATGCGTGCGCCTAGTAGTTTTCAAGTGATACTGTACCATATTACCTGGTTAAAATCACAAATTGACCAATGAGATTGAATGAGACCGCACCAAGTGATAATCTTTCAAATCTTAAAATTTATGATTTTTTTATTCCAGCCTAATAACCGCACTGCTAAAGCCAGGGTAGTAATGCTGCAATTGTAGAGCGATTAGGGACTTCTTATGAAGAGGTGATAAGCAAATATAAAAGCCGTTCATTAATGTTATTAATAGTATTTTTAATTCGTTCATTTCCAGGTATTTGTGAAGATCCTTGAGAAATGTGGTTTTGATGGAAGTGCTACACCTCAGCTTCTTGGAGAAGGTGGACGGTAAGAAGACCAAAATATTTTAAAATTAGTCTCAATATTTAAAAGAAGAGTCTACCCCAAAATAATACATTGTTAACAAAAGCAGAACAAATTGGTGAGCAAAGCAAAAAAAGTTTGAAAAAAAATCAGACAAGTAAAAATAAAAAAAAATTATGGATTTTTCAAGATTTGAAAAAAATGGGCAAATCAGTAGAAATTTTGAGTGATGTTACCAATTTGGTGACATATCTTTCTTGGAAATCTGAGTGGTCCTGAAAAGGACCTAACCACTCTCAACGGGAGCATCCCACGAGTCCGACAGCTCACGAGTCCGACAGAAATGAATATAAGCCTACGACATCGACAATTTTCAAAATGAGGTTCGAGCTAGACATTTTTACTTTCACGCTCGCAAGATCGACACTGACAAATTATTTGCTTTGAGCCCGACAGCACGCAAACAGACCTACAAGACCGACTAACGTAAATATAGTGCTGTCGGACTAATAGACCAATTTTACCTAGAGTCGGTCTCATTTGCAAAATTTATGTTCGGTCGTAATCATGTGCGTTTTCATAATTTTGTCGGATTAATGAGTTGTCTGACTCTAATCCGTTTTTATGTAATGTCTATTTCGTGCACCAATTATTCAAAATGTCGGCCTCGTAAGCTGTCGGACTCGTGGGCTGTCGGACTCGTTGGTAGTACCCCTCTCAACGTTTCATGATTTTTCGTAGAAACAGCGAGAGTGGATCGGACTTCTTCAGGGCTACTCACATTTCCAAGAAAGATACTCGTTGTACCGTGAAACCTTCTACACATTTATTCTTCCACGAGTGAATCCTTCAGGTAATAAGCTTCCAAAATTTATTATTACCCCTCTATCCGCAAGCAAACAGATCAACCATAAGACCATTTTAACAAATGTCTGTGTCAAAAAGAAAATACTTTTTTTCTGAGCTAAAATATTCATCCCTACCTCCTAAAAATGAAGGAATCAACTGAAAAATTTAGCCAGGAAAACCATGAGGCTGTATCACGGAATTCAACCTTCCTAGATTGAGAGGTAAAATAGTTAGTGCGTCATCTGTACGGATTCGAGAGCTACTCTAAGCAATAGGGAGAACTGAGACCGTGGAGGCGTCGTGGTGTAGTCTTTCTGACTTTCCCCTTTTGACTCGAGGGTCGTAGGTTTGAATTCCGCCCACGGCTTTAATTTCCTTAGGCAAGAAACTCATCCACATTGTGCTGCACTCGATCCAGGTGAGGTGAATGGGTACGTGGCAGGATTTTTTCCATGCAATACAACGCGCTATATATACAGCTGGGACTGTTAAAGCAAGGGTAATTGTGCTACATTGAAGAGTGTTTTAATAGGGACGACTGACAAAGTTTGCGTTAGGTGCATTATAGATATGTATAGTTATTGATAAACTGATTGAATGAAGGATTGAATGATTGAATGATTTAGGGAAGAGAATAAAAATATTATTGCAGATCCCCATACAACCGACATGAAAGGAATGCAAGAGGCCACTGATAATCCCTCTATTCTACTCCCATTGGCAGGTAATTATGTACTTGGTTTAAGAATACAGTCATCATCATCATCATCATCATCATCATTATCACTATCATCATCATCACTATCATCATCATCATTATCTAATTCATCATCATCACCATCATCATCATTATTATCATCATCACCATCATCATCATTATCATCATCATCATCATCATATCAGGATTATCATCATCATCGTCATCATCACCATTATCATCAATACCATCACCATTAACATCATCATCACTATCATAATCATCTCCATCACCGTTATCGTCACCATTAACATTATTTGTATCATCATCATCATCAGTAGCAGCAGCATCATCGTCATCATCATCATCATCATCATCACTATAATCATCATCATCATCATCTCCATCACCACTACCATCACCACCACCACCACCACCACCACCACCATAATCATCATCATCATCATCATGATCACCATCATCACTGTTGTCACCATCATCATCATCATCATCATTATCACCGTTGTCACCATCATCATCATCATTATCATCATCGTCATCATCACCATCATCACCATCATCGTCGTCATCACCATCATCACCATCATCACCACCATCACCATCATCATCACCATCATCATCATCATCACCATCATCATCATCATCACCACCATTACCATCATCACCATCATCATCACCATCATCATCATCATCATCATCATCTAAGTCATCATCATCTAAGTCATCACACAACCATTTCCCATTGTCTAGCGCATGCAAGAGCCATGTTATTTACCACTGCCAGTTCCCTCTCAGGATAATGTTGTGATATTTGATTGCTGCTCAGAAGATGAGGCGACATTAGAATGTGGCAAAAATCACTAGAGGTAATTTCTTTTAGATGCGCTGAAATGTTTTTAGGTCTCTTTTATTTTCCTTGTACATCTTTATGAAATTTCAGAACATGCCATTATGGTTTTCATGTCGAAAACGGACTTAAAATGATGCTTTTGTTCATATCAATTTGGGTCTTGTTTTGAACACCCTACCAGGATGCAACTTGCTTCCAGGAAGTGGGATCGTACATTATCGTTTTCTTCTCTTCAGTTGAGCGTTTGACACTTCTGCTCCTTCTTCCTGTAGTGTGCATAAGCCCTCCAAGGAGTATTGTCGCACATCAGTTGGTTGTATTTCTTGCTAACAAAACATGCTTTGAACTAAGAATCCGCTTGAATATACTATTTGCAATATTTACAAAGTCTTCTCATGCGAGTTAAAGAGGAAGCGGGACATCCTGACTTCCACTAACGGATGGTGTTCGGGGGGAAAAGGAATCCCTGAGTAGGGATGATACAGCTCTGGGGATGACAAACCACTGACTGTGTCCTTTGCTCGCCGATGTGACTGGTATTTAATAGCTGATCAGCTGGAATGTCTACCAGTTGATGTGTTATCTTGCACATCATCATCATCTTAGCTATGGTTCGTCGTTCTTCAAGGGTCTTCCATTTCAACTCAGCTAACAACGGTGTCACACTGCTGCATTTGGAGTAGTCCCCTGTCACGTACCGGGCGGCACTATGCTGAACTGATTCCGTTTTGTGTTTTGCTTTGCTTGTGTTTGACACACTTGTGTTTGATACACCAGGGAACCAATATAATTTTTTGTTGGGTTGCTAGGGGCGGAGCTTAGTATTGATTGGTATTGTTTTACGGATTGTTGGTCCTCTTCACTGATATGATAACCAAAAGAATATTTTTCAGACCCATTTTCTTGCAACTCTGCCACATGAAGAAGTAAATACCTGCAATAATATTTGCTGTTTGTAAGCATATTGAGAGCATAATGAAAAGTTCAGTTTATTTTTCAGTTTATTTTATTTTCATTTCCAATCAAATCAAAATATAACGAAAAAGTAAATTTCAAAGTTCCAAATAAATCAAGATACATGAATAAATTCATACATTAAAAGTAAAGTTGAGGAAGAGGACACCATTATTCAATAAAAAAGTGAATTTCCAAATTTCTAGACTCTTGCCTGGAACCTTTGTCGCCAGTAATATTTTGGGTAATTCAATTCCAGCCTGAATCTTCTAATCCCTTCTAATATTTTGGTGGAATACAGGGCAAATGCTATAATAGTTTTGCGCTCTTGCCTTTTTAATTCACCTATATTCCAACATTCATTATATTTAACCATTCAATTGATTTAGTTATTTAGCTTTCATTCTGTCTTTTTATTTGTGTATTTGTATTTTTCCTTTATCTAAAATTGTATTTATTCATTCATTCATCTAATTATTTATTTATTTAGTGGGTTCTTGTATCCTAATGCTCTATCTTATAAATATTTCTTTGCCATTGAACAGTTTGGTTTCAATTAGCGTCTTGAGAGTGGTTCAATGACATTTGACCTTTGACCTGTAGGTCACTGAGTTGAGCCCTGATAATGTAATGCAATAATCTGTACGAACCTACAAATTTCCATAGGCATTATTAAGAACCACACAATTTTGATCTTTCCCTCTCAGGCAACCAATCAGCAATGAGGATTTGCATGATGTCATCCTGTACATGGCTGACTCCGCCCAGACTCTGCTAGCCTTTCTTCAAGTCTACCCAGCTTCATGCCAAGTGTTCTATCGAAAAGGAGCCATTCAGAAGTAAGGATACATGTAGGATGATGTGGATGATGGATGATGATAATGGTGGTGGTGATATTGATGATGTTGTGGATGATGATATGGTGAATTAGATCAAGATTTTAGTGATGATGCTGCTGTTGGTAGTAATGATAAATATGATGATGATGATGTTATTGATGATGGTAATGATGATGGTGATGATGATGACAAAGATGATGATGATGATGATGATGATGATGGTGATTGTAATGATGATGATGGTGATGATGATGATGGTGATGGTGATTATGATGATGATGATGATGGTGATGATTAGGATGATGTTTATAATGATGGTGATGTTGTTGATGATGATGATGATGATGATGATGATGTTAATGATAAAGATGATGATGATGAAGATGATAATGATCATGGTGATGACGGTGATTAGTGGGAGGGTGAGGAGTATTAGGAGGAGGAAGAAGGTGATGATAATATTGATGGGGATGATAATGATGTTTGTGATGATGATGATGGTAATAATTATGGAGATAGAGATGATGATAAAAGTATTGATTGTGATGATTATCATAAAGATGATGATGTTGATGATAGAGATAATGATAATTGTGGTGGTGATGATGATGCTGCTGCTGCTATTGCTGATGATGATGTTGATGATTATGATGATAATGATGATCATGAAGTTGATGATGTTGATGGTTGTGATGACAATTATGATGATGATGACGATGTTGATAATGATGATGATAATTTTAACAATGAAGATGATGATGATGATGATGATGATGATAATGGTTAGTTGGAGGATGGCGAGGGTGGGGAGCACGAGGAGGACGAAGATGGGGATAATAACATTGATAGTGATGATGAGAATGATGCTGATGATGATGGGGATGATGATCGTAATAATGATGGATGATGGTGGTGGTCATGATGATTATGATAATGATGCTGATGATGATGGGAATGATAATCGTAATAATGATGATGGTGATGGTGGTGGTCATGATGATGATGGTGATGATGATGATGATGATGATGTTGATGATGATCGTAATAATGATGATGATGATGATGATCGTAATAATAATGATGATGATGGTGGTGGTCATGATGATGATGCTGATTATGATGATGGTGGTCATGATGATGATGCTGATGATGATGGATGATGATGATGCTGCTGATGATGATGGTGGTCATGATGATGATGATGCTGATGATGATGGNGATGATGGATGATGATGATGCTGCTGATGATGATGGTGGTCATGATGATGATGATGCTGATGATGATGGATGATGATGATGCTGCTGATGATGATGGTGGTCATGATGATGATGATGCTGATGATGATGGGGATGATGATCGTAATAATGATGCTGATGATGATGGTGGTCATGATGATGATGCTGCTGATGATGATGGGGATGATGATCGTAATAATGATGCTGATGATGATGGTGGTCATGATGATGATGCTGATGATGATGATGATGGTGGTGATACCAATGGTAGAGATAATTTTATTTTGGTGTCGTTGTTGTGATGGTGATGTTACTGAAGGTGATGCTGCTAATGATAATGATGATGATAATTGTGTTGATGTTTATGATGATGACGACGATGATGATGATTATGATTTGTGTAAGGAGGAGGAGGAGGAGGATAGTGATAACAACATTGATGATGATGATGATGATGATGGTCATTTATTTTTAGGGTTATGCAATCTAAAAGCTTTGCTTTTTACCTTGCCTCATAATCTCTAAATATGCAAAATATGCCTTATATTTCAGTTGATTATGAACCGTGAGCAGAAGGGATGGATGCTATCGGACAAAATAAGCAACTTCATTCAGGCATTCACAAAATCAATTTTTATAATGATAATGATACGATTTAAACATGCCTACTCTCCTTACCTATTCAGAGGAGCAGGGGGTGGGAGGGATAAAGAAGAAAAAAAGGCTAATTTACCTATTAAACAGTCATCGGACAATGAATATGGATGGTATTTTCTTCGGTGTTCATCTACTGCCAGAATGAAGTAGTTTACTTCGTCCGAAATCATTTTTACCGTCTGTCCACTGTGATGCACATTATTTGTTGTGCAAAATGACTATTTTTGTCATTATGTTCATTTGTGAACAAAAGTCATGAATCTTGATTGAATTGAATTGAAATACTGTATACCGGGATAATTTGGCGGTGTTAATTTTTTGTGGATGGTTAGTCCATGAGCATTTTCTCAGACTATTGAATTCGTGGACATAATCCATGAAGAAAAGTAAAATCTACCGACCTAACTAATAAAGATTTTTTACAGGAAACAGAAAGGGATTTTTGCTACCAAGGAATGCTTTCAAATGCCGAACAATGATAAAGAATGACCGAATAATCTAGAGATTATGATGAAAAACTCAAATATACCCATGATTGACTCATTGGTAGCGCTATTGTGCCACTTACATGTAAATGCACCGTGTTAGCTACTGCGTATATTAATTTTTCGTACAAATTTGTATGGATTATTTTAACAGGTCTAAAATTCGCGGTCGGCAATGTGACCGCAAAAAGGGCGAAAAGTAAACCCCTGCAAAAATTTTTGTTATACAGTACCCTATTTTATCTCTTTTCTGTCTGCAGGATAGCGTCTTTCTATGAGGTCTTAATGCCTGAGCTTCTAGATTTCATCAATGAGAGGGACTGGGGGGATGAGAGGTATGTTTCTTGTTTTACTAATATTCATGGCAGCACTGCCAACCAGTAATGATAATGAAATGATAATGATAATAATAATAATAATAATACTGATAATGATAATAATAATGATAATGATTAGAAACTATATATAGGGCAGTGACTATACTCTACTGCGTTGTGATGTTAGGTTCCAGGGAATAATCATCATGGGCGGTGTTTCACTAAGATAAGAAAGACTTTACGCACGACTTTACGTTTGACTGGTACCCCTTCTTGTGCGTAATGGTTCACATTATTACGCGCATTCAGCGTAAGAACTGATACCAGTCGAACGTAAAGTTGTGCATAACTTTAAGAACGATTTGGTGAAACACCGACCTGGTATCGCATAGCACTTTGCTATGCATTTTAGCAGGATTGCTATACAAGGGATAGCTTGTTGAGCATCTTTTACACATAGAACGGTACACTAAAGAATTAAGAATATTACCTCAATGTCTGAAACTGCTAATCAAATGGGAAAATTAAAATTATTTCCCCGGGGGTCTGTGGATATTGTTACTAAAATAATGCTTCAACGTAAAAGAAATTGTTAAAAAGTTTCAATAAATAAATTAGTTATCAACAAGCTTTCAAAAACAACAATAGATGTAGATTCTAATACATGAGACAGTTAAGAGGACAAAAGACAAGGAAATGTAGTTCATTAGGTCACAAGGAATTATAGCAGTCAACCAGTAATAATAATAATGAAATAATAATACTAAGGGGGTGTTGTTCAAAAGTTGCCATTGATCGCAAGTTGCAGTTGATCGGAACGCGCCAATCAAAATCAATGTTTCACGCGCGACTTGTTAGAAGTGCATACCATCCTTGAATGAAAATGCGTGTTACGATTTGAAACTGATTTGCAGTTGATTTGCGATCAATTGCAACTTTTGGGCAACACTAATTCTTATAATACGCTATTCCCAACATGGCCAAAGCGCCTACAATGAATACATGACAGCTTAAGGGGACAAAAGACAAAGAAATATAATGCGTTAAGTCACAAGCAACTATAGAAGTCATGATTGCAGAAGAGAAAAGTTTTTAGATCTCTTGTAAAGGAAGAAGAGATAGTGACTGCCTGATTGCCAAGGGTAGCTTATTCCAATATTTGGAAGCAGTCACAGTGAAAGTTCTGTCACCGGTGCGTTTGTGTGTGATATTGTAGACGGAGTGGATTGTTTGAAGAGCGCAGATTTCTACGAGTATTGTAACGGGAGACATTTTCCAGACTTTGTATAAAAAGGGAACTGCGGACTTTCCATCCTACCGAGGACGTACTCTCTATCCTTCTTTTAATGTACAGGTGACTCTGCCAAAGTTGAACCTATTGGAACAACAGAAATCTGTTTGACATACATGTATAAGTGGTAAATAACACGTTTTATGACTTGTTCCATAACATCTCATTGACTTGGGGGCGGTTGTTCAAAATCAACGGCAAAGCAAGTGCAACTTTGCAAATTATAACGCATATTTTCATTCGCGCACGGTATGCGCATTTAATAAGACGCTCATGAAATAATCATTTTGATTGGCATGTTCCGATCAACTGCAACTTGCGATCAATTGCAAGTTTTGAGCAACACCCCATTACACAAGTTCGAATTACAGGCAGAGTTGACTGTATTTCTATAGCACAGTGCTATGTTTCCAAGTTATTCCTGGAACAGTCTTCGGTTGCTGTATGGTTTTGGTTAGATCGTAATTTTTTAGGCTTTGGTCCTTAATCCACACCATTAATGTGCACACACACTAATACACACATGCACACACACACACACACACAAACACACACATACATGTTCTCACACTTTGTATGGCTTATTTATTTCTCTTCATAGTCCTCTCCGCATAACACAAACACAAACACACATTCACACAAGTACACACACACGCAAACACACACGTGTTTTCGCCTCCAAACGTGGACGTGTGTTTTAGTTTGTGTGTGTTTGTGTGTTAGGTTAGAATTCGTTACCATGGACCGAGGACACATCCCTGATGATCCAACATATAACTGAGGACTTGCAATCGTGGACGTTCTAATTTGACAATGTACCACCCAACCGAGGACGTACCCCCTATCATTCTTTAAAATGCATTTTTATAATTGTAAAGTGCTACGTATACAAACTGTTTTCATACAGAATTACAACAGTGGACGTTCCCCCGTTGCAGGTACGTCCTCAGTTTGAAGGAACTTTTGCATGGTGTGGTCCGCAGTTGACGGCGATTTCAAACGCAAACACACACACACCTACACACACATGCTCTCACACTTTGTATGTCTTACTTTATTTCTCTTCATGATAGTCCTCTCCATTCTATTTTAAAGACCTACTATCTCTCCAGAGATGCCAACTGTTCCAGAATATTAAAGGGGAACTTCACCCAGACACTGATGCACTCTCAGTGGATGGAAACAATACAATGATCAAACTGTGAAAATTTGAGCAAAATCCAACAATACATTCAAAAGTTATGAATTTTTAAAGTTAGGATATAAACCCCTCATGAGTTCCTTAAATTGGCAACTTACAGGCACAAAATGGCTGCCAACATGGAGAACTCTCCATTTACTTTGTACACAGAATTTCACATTTTCTTCTTTTTCTAGAAAAGTAGACAATAAATAAAAAAAATTCATTCAGAAATGCATACAGAATCAAAATGTCCATATCATACTTGAAGAGAAATGTACAATTTTGTCTACTTTTCTAGAAAAAGAAGAAAATGTAAATGGAGAGTTGGCAGCCATTTTTCACCTGTATGTTGCCGATTTGAGGAGCCCATGAGGGATGTAAATCAAAACTTTGAAAATTCATAACTTTTGAATGGATTGTCAGATTTTTGCTCAAATTTTCACAGATTGACCATTGTATTTTTCTTCATCCACTGAGTGCACATCAATGTCTCGGTGAAGTTCCCCTTTAATGATAGAAATTGAAATGCTATTTGCCCAACAGCTAAGTCCAAGCCTCTAGAAACCCTCTTACTCGGGACAAGTAAAAATAATGCTGTTTGGGCAAGCACTTCTCAAAGTATACATTTTGAGGCAAAATTAATTTAGGTTAAGACCGTGCAAAAATATATCTCAATCCATTTGTTTGACTTATGTTACAGCATTTTCTGAAATTTTCTTCATCCTTGCTCATCGGATGATAAACTTGTAAGCCTGAATTATTAGAAAAAGATGCATCGTATTCGGGCAAGCAGTATTCTTCAAGGGCAAGTAAATTTCTAACCTCTTGCCCAGTTGGACAATCATGTAAAATATTTTGGTAGAGGCCTGCAAGCGAAATATCTACTTGGAAGAGAAGTTGTTTTCATGCATTCACTGGACCATTGGACCAATTTTATTCTAATTTTCCCAGGTTTATACCATGAACGGAAATAAACCATCTTTGTGAATTTACACTCTACAGAGTCTATACACGGACATGAACGTATCATACTATTTAGAATTGCTTGTAAATCACCATTTATTCAGATATATTGGAAACAATAAAAGCGCAGATTACATATTTTGTATGAACATATTACAGTGCGTACGTGTACAGAGCTGCCTACTTGTACGATTTTATCTCATTTAGTAGGATATTTCAGGACAAAATGGAATATTCCAAAAGAAGAGCCTACCCTAAAATGATATTTTTTTTAACAGGAGAAGAAAATTTGGTGAGCAGAACAAAAGAAGCTTGAAGATAATCGATAATAAAAAAAGTTATAAATTTTCTAGAGATTTGTAGAATAATTGAAAATTTTCAGACATGTTGCCAATTTGATGATGTTGCACTACTAACCCTCATTTGTGTTATTTGATAAATGGTGCAAAATTCATAATTTTTTACCCAAAATACAATGTCTTTATTATAATGTAAACATGCAAATAGGGGATCCCCATATCTGTCATGAAGATATCAAACCTAGACTTAAATTTTTTTTTGGGGGGGGAATCATATTTTTTGTTAAAAAAGTAACATTTTATGACACTATTAATATTCATGTATTAAGTGGTAGATTGTTAAAAGCATGACATCATCAGCCACCAATTTGTGTAAATATTTAAACATTCATAACTAACTTATTAGTTGTTTGATTTTTTTTCTCCTGTTGAAAACATGTAAATACTAATTTTGAGTAGACTCTCCTTTAGGATACCTTAGGCAAAAAATAATTTGCTAGTTATAAGTGAACATAAAATCAATCCCCATAAGCATTCTGTGACAATGAAAAGGATAATTTGTTTTTCAAAATATTGAATTTTTAAAACTGATCGATTGTCATGATGAAGAAAAAAAGAGGACTTGTCCAGAGACTAGTTCACATAGTGAAATTAGACATTGAAATATGACAAATTTGATATATATGGAGAACTAAGAGGCTATGTAACAAAACTAGATAATATCATTACCTAAAAGAGTAATCGAGATTGAAAAATGCCCCAAATTGCCCTTGTTCGCTACAAAAGTACACATATTTTAATGATGTCAACAAATGTGCTCGCGCTTATAATGCAGGCAGCTTGTGTATAGAAATCACACCTAAAGTGGGACCAGCGCGTTAGAGCGTGCAAACCGGTAAATTACACATTTGTTGATGTCAGATTTCTGCGATTAGACTTATCGTATCAGACCCTTTCCATTCAACATGTTTGGTGAAAAATTAGTTCTATGTTGAAAGCAAACACGATTTCATTACATGATTTGTCAGTATAAAACGAATCAATACAACAATGAGAGAAGTTCTGGTACAATTATTTTCTATCAATAATACTTGAAACAATGGAAAGGACACACAAAAGAATGCATGCATTCTAAAAGGCTTGCAAGGAACCTAAATCGATTACGGTGAACATGCTGTTTATTTGCATGTAACACCTTAACTATGTGTAGTGATCCACATCATGTGGGATAAAGTCATTTTGGGCTAATTTTATGTGCTCAATGAATATACAAGTTATTGATATATATGTATACATTTATATATATATTTTTTTTATTTCAGTTACGGTTAAAGTCAATGAAATACATGTACAGTGTTGGATAGTGCATGGAAGCTAGGAATATGACTTTTTTTCATCGAAAAATAGAATTTTAATGGTATAAGAAAAGGATTTTTACAAGTTTTTTTTTATATAGATAGGTTGGAAGATCTGGATGTTTAAAACTACACGTATAAAGAAAGACACCGGCCCCCAGATATTGAGCAATAAACAATATGGATGATCATTAAATGTACAAACATAAGAAAGAGACATCATGACGTATAAATCAAATAATAATCAAATGTATATTGAAGATTAATAGAAATAAGGTTGGGAAAACAAACAAATAAAAAGATGAATTTCCATTATCCATTTATCCTTCAGTTGTTAACAGTTACATGTACATGTATATAGTCAAACCACACAACATATCATACATGTAATCATATAATCATGCATTTGTACAGAGAGAGAAATATTGATATAATTTGACAGGTGCATTCAAAGTTGTCCAGCTAATTCCAATCAATGATACCAGATGCTACAGCAGCATGAACATTTACAGAATGATAATTCCTTATAAGACACTAATACATGAGTGTATAATACAAATTATGAATGGGGCATTCAATTGACTGTTATAATACTTGATATCAGTTCATAAGCCCCCCCCCCAAAAAAAAAATGTTTAGATGCCCAAAGTAGATTGAATTCCTGAATATGGCCGACCTTAATTTTTTAGCGTTTTACTTTAAAATTAAAAAGACCAGAGTAAAATTATAGGAAAACACAAGAAATATAATCTGAAAAGTAATTTTCAATAAGATTATGAATAAACATGTGAAATAAGACCTGAAAAATCATTTTGGAAGTTTTACGGCTTTCTACGTCATTCCAAGCCTTATTTTCTTCATGAAATCTGTAAAAAAAAAAAAATCAAAAAGTATTTCCGACGGACAGTTACAATTAAAAAGTAGGTGATTCTTGGGCACTCAAACATTTTTTTTGGGGGGGGGGGGGCCTAATGGTACTGCCCAGCAATGACAGTGCCTACATGTGTATAAGATACAATACACACTCCATATTAAACACTTTGCATAATATACAAGCATTACCATCATAAATCATAATTCATAATCATTAAAATGTAAACCATGAAATAAGACAAAACTGAAAATCATTGCTTCATATGTTTGCCACGCACTGTGAAATGTGATGAAATCATTCACTGGCGACCAGTGAGATTTTTTTTTGCTAGAAAACAACAAAGTAAGATTTTCTCATCGAAAACTAGGATTTCTTTTCTTGAAAATATTGGTATTGTACTTGATGTGTGCTTTCTGAAGTTTTAGATGAGAGTAAGATTTTTGCCCCTTTTTGCATGTAAAATATGATTTTAGTGTCCCAGGAGGAAGAAATGTTATATCAAAATGCTGGAAGATATTTGACATGTATTTACATGTATCACATTATCCTATGGGTTTCCCAATTTAAGAAAAATTAAAGGCTTTGATGCTTTGATTTCCTTTCATATGAAAACAAATGCTTCTCATTTTTAAGGTATTTGTCAGTTACAATCTTAAACATACTTTGTGATGGGTGGCAGACTCATGTTAGCCATGAATTTATATCATAAAGATCAGATTTATCATAATTCATTTAATCAAAGTGCATGTTTTTCCGTAGCAAAATTCAATAGACACGCAAGTTTCTCCTCAAAATGAAAAAAGTCACAAAAATAAGTATTATACAAAAATCTAAAGAGTGAAAATACATCTTATATAATATTTGATAAACCGTGGATTGTGAATCATGTAGTTAGCTTTTTACAAAACATATATCATATTCACATTTGCCTGTTTGACAAGTACAATTAACAAAACTGTGTCTTTTTATGTACCATTTGATACATTTTGATGCGTTTAAAGACCTATTATGAACATCCATGAAACATAAACTAAAATCTTATACATAAACTAAAATCTTATACAAAAACTAAAATCTTATACATGAACTAAAATCTTATACAAAAACTAAAATCTTATACAAAAAGTACTCAAAAGCATAGTCATCACCATCATCATCATTATCTAAACTCTGCAGAGCTTTCCGTGTACCCCAAAACTAAAGCACTACCAGTCTACATATATTTGATATTGCATGTCAATGATATTCTGAATGGAGAAGACTTTGCTAGATTTTAATTGCTGATCAGTAAAATGTAAGTTTTGTTTCTCGCAGAATATTAGTATCAAATAATAGTGATGATGTCATGTGACTTTAGGTGCCAAATCCTCTGAGATTTAATGCAAGAAGGCAGATTGATTTAGGAGTGCTTCTTTTGTAACATATTCTGGCCCATGTTTTAAATCAACAGGTGAATCAAAAGATTCATGACCATTTAACTTTGAAGGTTGATGTGATTAGATCAGATTTCTTCAGCTTAATTGTGAAACATTTTAGTTTGTTATAATTCTTAACTCATTGACTGCATGAATTAGTAAATGTCTGTACAAAGTCAATAGGAATGACATAATCCAGTAGTCAATTAGTAAATCCCTGTACAAAGTCAATAGGAATGACATAATCCAGTAGTCAATTAGTAAATCCCTGTACAAAGTCAATAGGAATAACATAATCCAGTAGTCAATGGGTTCATGTTCAGTCTTCTGAGAGCAAATGCTACAAATCTCCTTTATCCACTTTGACTGAAGAGGCAGCTTTACAAATAGATGAAAATATAGTGTGTTCTTTACAATCTAAAAGCTTGCCAGAGGTTTGCTCAACATAGCAACA
The DNA here is from genome assembly GCA_036244855.1 of Temnopleurus reevesii. NCBI lineage: Eukaryota > Metazoa > Echinodermata > Echinoidea > Temnopleuroida > Temnopleuridae > Temnopleurus > Temnopleurus reevesii. The sequence continues at coordinate 9,169 of BQKZ01008080.1, read as the reverse complement.
TGTGTACATGCAAACTGGATTCCAATTATTAAAGTCAAACTGTCACTGACAGGTTTAACCTTCTGAGACCCGGCTACTTTTTGAGAAAATCACAATTTGTATTTTCAATCTAATTTGTCAGAAAAGGAACTGATACAATACCCCTATTCTGTTTGTATTCATTGAAAGACCACACTCTCTAGCTTTCCAATGGTACATAACTCAACAGTAGAGGGCAGTATATAGTGAAACAAGAGCAGATTCATTCTTGTATACATTGTTTAATGGTACCAAAATGCAACTAAAGGATTGAGAGGGTGAAGAAATACTAAGTATTCACTGGCAATAAATGTGAATAACTGTGAATTAATTGGTCAACCTGCCTAAATTCTGTTTCATTCTGAAAAGTCAAGTGGCATAGTATTTTCGTTTAGCATTTGCGTAGCACATAGAATTTATTCCTATCGCAAACTGCAATCTCGCCTGAAGAGAATTCTCTCAGTCGCCACCATCCCAATGAACAGGGCAAGCCATTAATGACAGTTCTGAGATGCCTCAGCTGCTTTGTGTACAGATCAATACTCACACTATAATCCTTCCACCATCCAATCAGAATGCTATCATCATGCAGGACAGCAATACGTGCATGGTAACCCTCCTTTTTGACATGATACTTCTTTACACCCTGCTGATCAATGACTTGTACTGTTTTATAATCTGTCACAACCAGCATGTTGGTGTGATTCATTGTACATAACCTATAGGGAGCACATCCATGGCAGGGTATCTCCCTCACTGGTGCACCACCCTCTGGTGTGTACACATGTATTGTATTAGGATAGTAAAACCCAACATAGATATTGTTACACTTATCAACATCCATACCACCTAAGTAAATATTTTTGACATGAAACTCTTTTGCATCCAGCTTCTTCCAGTCATGTGAGTACAATGAGATCTTATTACTAGTATCACGTACAACATAGCGGCCATCAGACAACATGGATACACCCCTCACTCTCACAGCTTTCAGCACTGTTTTCTGTGGACCATTGACAGTGAACTCTTGGATACCACCCTTTTCGAACCCAACTAGCATCTTACCAGCCTTTGTGCATGCCATGCTCATAGGGTCTGTATTTGAAGTAGGGAAGTCAGCTACTCTTTCCAGAGCCCAATCATTCATATTCAGCCTAGTAGCTTTTGAATCATTAGAAGAGACAACTACAGGTCGATTTCCAACATCCCTATTTTTTTCCATCCTACCTAGTGCATGTTTCTCATCAAGTTTACATGGGGTGAATGTGACCCCCTCTGCCTGACTTGTAACCTGTTTAGGTAGTGCTTCATCAAGATCATCCCTATTTATCATCGCCTGTAATTCTCTACAAAGATTACTGTGTATTTCTAGTGCGTCACCCTCAACTAAAGCTCGAACACCATTACCAACCAACTCACATGCACTACTCAGACTTGCTATCAACTCATCACCTTGCTTACCATACTGACAAAGTTCATCTGTCAGTTTCTTCATACACTCATCATTCTGATTGATTAGATAATTTTTCTTCTTCTTCAACTGAAGGATTGTATCATCAAAGACTTTATTGATTTCAGCTTCTCTCTGTGCTCTGATGGCTTCAACAGCCCCCATCTGCTCTCTGCTGACATTTGTGTATTCCTGGACTTTCTTCATCTTCTCTGCCCCTTTCTTTTGAAGAGATTCAATCTCACCTTTCATCTTCTTCATGAA
>BQKZ01008079.1:19388-30239 GCA_036244855.1 Temnopleurus reevesii | reverse complement strand
GTGCAGAAAACCTAAAAATATGATGTTTTATTCATGGCTACTTGACTGAGATCTCATGCAAGTTTCATTCATTGAATCAAATGCGTGGATCTGCATTTGTCTCTCCTTCTGTTTCCCATTCCCTCTTTGAAAGATACGTTTTCATTATTATAACAAAATGGTTACTCTGGCCCCTTTCAAATCACCATTTGCAATGTGAAATGTGAACTACAGGGAATAATTTTACATTTCACATATGATTAGCAGTTTTAGACATCAAGGAAACATTTTCAATACAGTTACTGTAAAGTTGTATGTGAAAAAAGTTGCTAAACATACAGTTCTTGGGTAGCATGTATAGCAAATTGTGATGCCATATCGGGGAAATTATTCCCTGTTAAACTATTAAAGTGATATAATGCTGCAACCCTGTGTTAAGATCTGCCGTGAAGAGGATGTAGGTATGAGGATGTTTGCCTGTAAATTTTTGTGCAGCATCTTGGAAAGGCACTGTTGATCAGTGTTTATCCATCTTGGGATAAGACAAAAATTTATTTCAATCATTATCTACCCAACACAAAAATCATTCAATTGATTGGAGGCTGGGTTTGTTGTGAGTTTCATATCTGCATGCAAGGTTCCCACTCAACCTGAATTCCAGTCAGCGAAAATTCAGGGTAAAGTCAGGGAATTTCAGAGAAAAGTCAGGGAATTTGATTACAAATTTTTCAAATCGGAAAAAAAAAAATATTGGAAATTGAGCATGAAAACAGTTTGAAGTGAGTAAATTACATTGATAAAACTATCATATAATTTTGAAAATTCGCCAGGGAAAATCAGGGAAATTTGCTCTCCTCTAATTTAGTGGGAACCCTGGCATATATTGTAGCATAATAAGTCCTTGATTGTAGTCGGTGCACACTTCTACTAGCATTCTGTGGGTTATGGACAATGCATTACCCTTCACTACTTTAATGCATTGATATCTCTCCAAATGCATTTATTCATAGACTTTACTACTTTCATATAAGATACAGATTTGAATAGTAAATTGGTAAATTGTGATGATATTCTTATCTCTCCTACCTGTAAGCTACATTCCATATAATTAAAGACTCTTATTAGGGGTGGAAAATATGTAAAATCTGCCATTTATGTTCTTTAATGTGGTATTATTTTACACTTGTCAATAAAAATGTGTAATGAGGAATCTTTAGATAATATAACCTTTGTTTCACCTCCTATTAAATACAAATTACTTATACACCCTTTGAGAAGAATTATAATTTCCCATACCTCCTTCCCTTCCGTTCCATAACAGTTTTAAAATCTTTACACAAGTCAGAAGATCGCACTCTGTTTGTAAAAACTTCTGATTGGTCTCTATACTCAGTGTATCACTGTCAGTATTCCTTAGATATCATGAGGTGCACAATTACTATGTATTATGCAACTGTAGCCTCAATATTTCCTTCTCCCCTTCCTTGTTGTTGCCCCTCTTCCTCTTTCTTCCCTTTTCCTCCTCTCCTTTCTTCCCCTCTCCCATCCACTTTCTTTGCAGGATGTATTGTTAAATTATACATCAGTGATTCATCTAAACTTAAGAATTTTTCAAATTTTGGTTTTAAATTATATAGGATTTTGTGATTTGCTATGTTATTTGTTGAAAAATCTTAGTTTTGAAAGAATTCTCTCTTTTTGTTAGGTATTGGTTTTTCAAGATTCATATAAATTTCAGCTACACCCAGTAAAATGTACTTGTAAAGCTACTTGTTGGCAATGCCTCTCTTTGTAGAAACTCTATGCAAAAGAATTTATCAATTAGAAATGTTCTTTTGTCCAGGTATGCCCACCTTGGGATATTAATTTCACACGTCTATGTTTATTCACGGTAATTGAAAACTTCTTGATGGAGTGGATTTTTTTCTGCAAACAAAATTGCTTGTGCTCTAGTGGGATTAGCAGTACAATCCACATACCATTGTATAGCAGTCTTGTTTGCTTTCATGCTTTCGAGAGGCTACAAGTCACCAGTAATCCATTTGTAAGAGAGAATTTAGCAGATTTTTTTTTATTCCAAAGAACATGTCTAATGGGGCAGTCACACATACAAGCTGAGCCGATCCTGCTGCCAAACCGAATTATCTTAATTTGAGCTGGGTATTTCCACGGGGTTGGGTCCATTTTTGTGACAACCAAAAGCCCTAAATCTGTGGCTTTTTCAAACCAGGCAAATAAAGTCCAATAATGACATTACCCCAATAACAGTATCTCACCCAGAAGTATTCCTCAAAGACCATAGCCATAGCATATTGGAATTTGATACCTTACAATTTCTTGCACATGTATGCAAAAGCAGTGGGATGTCCATGTAACATAGTGAAATTTTTGTACACCTGTACCTTCAAATCCAGAAAATATTTCAAATCCAAATGTGTGTAACTGAGAACAAAAAGCAATTTTCATCAATAGATCAAAGCTTAAGAAGATCTGAATTGATCTTCATGGTGAAGTGACAAAGTGGATCACTACGTTACATGGACTTTGCATGAAAAGTAGACCCAACCCCATGGAAATACCCAGCTGTGAACTGTCAATCAATGTTTCGTTTGATCAATCAATTTTTACAATTGAGATTGAATAAAACAACCTTCAAATATTAGATTTAAAGTGAAAGAAAACATTAATAATTAAAATTTTGTTGATGCTTGAGAGCAGGGTGTGATCAGTCTGTATTGTTTTTCGATTACAATTTGTACATTTGCGATTACTAAAAACAGTAAAATAATTACTTAATAAAATTACAATTTTGTTGATGCTGTTTGAGAGCAGGGTCGGGTCAGTCTGTTGGTGTGACTGCGCCATAAGCCATTTGAGTATTGAAGCAGTCTGTAATGCAATAAATGGAAGTACATAGAGAGAGAATCGTATATCTACAACCCGGAGTATTTTTCATTGCTGACTTTTAAAATCTATGCACAATCTGCCGCAATTCCCTGTATGATTTCTGAATGATTTTGGCATTTATTGTGCATTGGAAATCCAGCCCTTTCCGTGGTTGCCAAGACGAATTCAGCCAAGCATGAAAGATTCAAAGCACTTATGAGCGAAACAAATACATTTATTCTCTATTCTGCTGAAGGAGTGCAATGCCATTATCAATTTACTGATATTCTGTCGGTGTATTCAAGCGAAAGAAATACGCAACCAGTCAGGCGGAATTTATTGTCAAGAAACGTCCAATCCAAGACAGACTTAGTGGAGCTTTGTGACAGGATTTTAATGGATGCAAATAATTCCACAATTTAGAGAATCTTGCCCATATGGATATTTTCTCTAGTCTTTTAACATTTCCACACATTTTTCTTTGCAAAAAATCGTGGTTTAGTACCTCACCACATACTGTATTCATGTCTAGTGGTGTTTATATTTATACAAATGCTAGAAAATGGAACTTGAATGGTGGAAATACATTAATATTTTAATTCCCGATGCAATTAATGAATGTTTATGAATGAATTTTCTGAAGTCTTCTATGAAACCTATTCAGATGTAGAAGAATTTGCATTTTATATTCTTATCCTTCTTCAATGTAGCTTCTAGCTAGAAGCTGCAAGAAACAAATTTGGTCTACAGAGTTTTCAAACGATCTCACTCTTCCAAGATTTATATCAATAGACGACTTTCGTAATTTATTCAAATTTTATGTACGCTCCTTTGTCAAACACACAATGACAAACTATTTTGTTCACCTGGTATAAAATAATCATATTTCAATGGAAGGAATGTGGATAACATGAAGTAGTTGTTGCTAGGTTGGTCAAGCTATAATGTTTTTCCAACCTAGCAACGTTAATGTATGCAAATAGCATTCTGACTATTATACTCTTATTATATTTTGACAGGTTTATTCATAGTTCATCTTGGGGCAAAATTGAATAAATTTGAAGACATAGTGGTCTTTTTTAATATATTTTTAATATACGCAGGACACAATGAGGAAACACACAATTTCCAAAGTATAATTTACTTAATAAAAGAGTTAGTAATGATTGCAAATCAACTGCAAATCAGTTGCAAATTGGAACGCACACTTTCATTTGCGCACAGCTACCTCTTCTTTTGACAAGACGGGTATGAAACAATGGTTTTGATTGGTGCTTGACTTTGTAGCAACTCTCATTTAGACTACATTTTTAAATTTGACAACATACATGTAGAGGGTTCAGTATCAGAAACAATGATGGTTATCAATCTGTACATTGAAAATGTCGCATCTTAGCAAGGAATTATCATACTTCTAATGATAATTCCTTGATCTTACCACTTCTCCACCTCTCAACAAGATCTTGACCATTTGTCATAAATGACCTTTCCAGACTGGAAGATCGGAATGTTAATGAGCTGTTTGGTTAATTGATTTACTTTAAGATGCAATTATGAAAACATAATTTGTTAGAGAGGACTTTTTACCTTCACCAACCATTCATGTACGCTCTGACGGATTCTGTAGCAGGGGCCTGTAACATTTAAGTGATGTAATTAATATAAGTATCTCTATGATATAGATGTGTTCATAGACTTATAATTAATGTTTACCGTAAGGTTAATTGCATCTATTTTTTTAAAGTTATTTTTTTCCCATAGGAACTAATATATATGTATTTATGGAATGAACAAAATGATTTTTTTAATAAATTGAATTTGGATAAAGATATTTCAATAAAATATGTAGAATAGGTAGAAAATAAATAGATTTGATATTAATTATTTTACAAATTTATATAAATTAAGCCCACAATGCTCTAGGAAAACTGAAAATTCTCTGTTTAGTATGTGAATAGATTTAGTTCCATTGGAGTTTACATACTTTTCTTGGTTTGAGCGCATTAAATCTATTTCTGAGATATATTTTAAGAATTTTTATTTGTTCTGATCGATTAAAAACATAATTGACGTCACTGATAAATTTGCCATGGTATGGGTAATTTAATGGTGCAGAAAGTAATCAACTTTACACACTGTCTATTTCCAACTCATATTCAAATTCTTTCCTATAGAGGAATTTTCTTCCTAAGCTATTGTTATTATAAATGAATTAATGATCAATTCCATGTTCCTTGAAATAATCATAATACTTTAATTTTACTGTACAAATAGTATGTACTTTAACTGTATTAGATCATGTTTATGCCAATTACTTTTCAAAAACATATCTGTAGAGATCTAGGGTACACTTCCAGAAATCTTGAAAACAGAAAAAGGAAATTGCATGAGTCAGCTATATACATGTACAATTGGTCAAAACCTGAATAGAGGAAGAGGCTTACAAATTTTGACATCCCTGCTTTCAATCTTATAAACTCTCTGACAAGACAGGGCCTCTCAATGATTTATTTTGATACGTTTATAATCATGTGGTCTGTTAATGTAAAAGCCAGGCATATCTACATATTAGCGGGTTGTTATTTTCAGGTTTTTAATGATTATTATATTAAAATTCTATGGACATCAGGGTTCTACAAGAATTTTTTTCACCAGTTGCCCAGTTGGGCAAACAAGTTTTCAAATCACTTGCCCAAACAAAATTTCCTTGATGGCCTATGCCAATTTGTACATGGAGATGAAAACCAGAAAAAGTTGCTACTTGCCCTTTCAAGCAAGTGACAATTTTATTTACTTGCCCGACAATTTCATTTTGTTTCCCCGGGCATGTTGGCAAGTGGGTTTGTAGCACCCTGGACATTATTTTTTTTTTTACAGAATTCATTGTCGCCAAATTAGCGAAAATGTAACCCCAGCACAAATTTAAGCTTTTAGAGTATACAAATCTAACGTAAAGTTTTAACCAGATCAAAACCATGTATTCAGTTTTGTTGAAATTCTCTTTGTTGCATAGAAAGATTTAGCCAATTAAAGCATATTTGAGTGTCCGTCAGCTGCAGTACCTTGATAAGATCACTTGGGTGCTACATAAATTTGTATTTCACCACTTGCCCACTCCGGCGACTAAGTTTTTAAAACACTTGCCCTAAATAAACTTTGTTTGCCACAAATTGATGGCCAATGTTTCTTGGACCACTTGTAGATAACTGTTACTTGCCCAATCAGGCAGGTGACAATTCATTTACTTGCCCTGGGGATGTGAGCAAGTGGCTTTGTAGCGCCCTGCTGTTATTCCTGTGGAGCACTAGATGAATTCACCACCATCCAACATGGGGGCAAAGTGAATAGAGCATCCTACGGTATTTTGTGTGGAGTGTGAATTTGCATTCATTTTGCACATGAGGCAATCTGGGGTTTGAGCGATACATGTCGTCATCGTTGTTTCACAATGATTAAGCCATTTCTGGGTCAATTTTATTAAAACATATTATGAACCTACTCTAATTTGCTAATGAAAAACTACATTGTGGTATAAATATTTTGACTGCAGCTCACAAAGTAGTAAAATATCTGTAGCGCCATCTCTCCCAAAACTGATCTAATAGTTTAATTATTAGCATGGACTAGAACAAGAAGATGGGGTAGTCCATAAACGGAACTGACCTCTGGTCAATGCATTGTACCCACAGACAATAAGAGTATGAATGGAGAGATGTCAACAGTCTAGCTTCTGGAAAGTTGTTTCTTCAAAACTCAAGGAATCGCCAAACATTGCCTGTTTGCAGAGCGTATTGTCACGACTGAATTCAAAGGATTGGTAGTGGTAGAATCAACTCTGACTCTAGCCCCCTTCCCATTCCAGAATGTTTGGAGAAGGGTCATTAGAAGAACAGAATAATCCAGGATGAAATGTCTTGTCACTTTTTATGTTTGCTTAGAGTTAGTTGTTTGCCAACATTTTCTTCTTGTGTCTTTTAGAAAAGGGGATTCATTTGGGAGTTTACTCAGGATTTGAAAGGAAGAAAGAGCTTAGGTCGTTTCCCTTTTTCAAAAAGCGTAAGAATGTTGAGAGGTTTGTAGTGCATATGTGCACCGTGCTACATTCTAATGTACTTTCATAATGTATTTACGTAACAATTGTTCCTTTTTGGTGGAGTTTGAATCCCTGTGGCAAGACTGATTGTACACTATCAGAGGGACACTTTTTGGTGTAGTTTGAGTAATTTTTTTTCTGTTTCATTCATGAATGAGGAAAACAACTACATTTACTTTACTTTATAAACTAGAATGGCTATCTTTAACCAATTATCAGGGGAAAAGTTATCTAATTATATGGAAAAAAACAGAAAAGGGATGATCGACACAAATAGAATTTTTGTCCCATACTGAGGCCCCCTCCAATTGTTTGGATGCCTACAATCGACCGACCATCTGAAAATGGCCCGAACTTTTTACTAAAATGTAAAAATTGCTGTAAGATTATAGTGTAAACATGTGAAATTAAACCTGAAAAGTAATTTTTAGATGTTCGTTGGCTTTTAACTCCCTGGCCTTCTAAGTCATATTTTCCTCATGAATTATGTGAATTGTGCTATAAAAAAAGAATAAAAATAAACTGTTTCCTACCGACAGAGTTACATGTAAAAAAGAAATGACACTGGAGGGCAACCAATCAATTTTTTGTTGGCCTAAAGCCATAAAGGCTACCTTTTACAATATATTACTTTTTTTTGAGGGGGGGGGGGGGGAGAGTCACCCAATACTAGAAAACACCCCAGTAAGTGAGTGTCCCAAATATAAGTTTTGTCCCACAGTTACAGGCAACCCTCAAGATGACATAAAAGTGATATGAAGAATGTAATGTTTGACATGACTCATCTGCTGTGATGTAAGAGTGGAATAGGTTTTGTTTGATCTCAAGAAACCACCAATAAGAGTGAAAAAATGCAAGTGGTAATAGGTGTGGAGGGATTCTGATTTGCCTAGTACATTTAAGTTCTGAGGGTTGCTGGTTCAAATCCCCACTTTCATGTCACTATCTGCCAAAAAAAAAAAATGGCTGCACTCTACCCAGGTGTGATCATGTGTGATTGTGATATTGTTGTCAGCAATCATTATACATTGCATATCAGTGAGCAGTTTGATGTTTACTCCAATTTTTACTCCAAGTTTAGGAAATAAAAGTTCAGAAATTATGTTTATTTTTCAGCAATAAGAAATTGATGTCCATTGTACTGCACCTATAATCTGTGGTGATCATTTGCTACCTACACGTAATAGGGTGTGGCAGGATATTGTCAATACTTGTTATTCATCACATAAACTGATAAAGGCAATTTTGCTCAAATTTAGGAAATGAAAATTAAGAAATAATGTTAAGTGTCTATCTCATGAGCAATCTTTTGATACAAATATAATCCTACTGTAGTTACTTATTTAGTTTATCGGAGAAGGTGTTTGCATGTTAATCATGTCACCAATAAAAGCTTTAAAGATCTTGAAAAAAACAACAAACTAATAAGGCAGGATGAAGGGACAAAACAATTTAATTATGATGTAGGTACCAAGACATTGAGACTCTTTTTTAGATGTGATACATCATTAATGTACTATATAAAAATAAGTGTCTCCACGGCGTCTGACCAATATTGACTGTCATGTCTGTCTTTGTTAATGAATAGACACATTTAATTATGACACCCTTTCAAATAGATAGTGGTCCCACCACATTCATTAGATGTTGTCTTCTAAATTTGCAAAAGCTCAGAATAATGTCCAAGAGGTGTTCGATGTTGTGGTAGAAATCTTGTGAATTTGTGCGAGCTTCCTCCTGTAGGCTACATGTTTGACCAAAGAAGAAAATGAATGACAATGCAACTGCAATTACAGACATTAATGTGTATTGATTATTTCATATTTTGAGAAGCCCTACAGATGAAAGATCAGTTCAAATATGAAACCTTTATTTTTGTATGTTGGTATATAGTATAAAGTGTAATATCAAATAAGAATCCAGAACTTTGAAATTTGGGTTCTTGTTCATTGTCTTATCACTACAGGAAAGGAATCCTTTGGCTACTTGTGTGAAATGCTATTCCATTTTTTTTTTATTACACAACCATTTTTTTGTTCATATTGTATTTTTGTAAGCACCATATTCATACAAGAGATTGTGTGAAGGATTCCATTTCTAACAGCCAAATCGTCTCAACTGGTGTTTTGAGAATCTGTTTGACAAGCTCATTATCTCATGGCGGAAATAGAGAGATATCAGAGAAAGAAAGAGGGAATGGGAGCGAAAGAAGGGTTCAATGAGGGAAGGGGATGTTGGGAAGAAGGAGATGGAATAAAATGAGAGAGGATGGGGGTAGAGGGAGGGATGAATTGAGGAAGGGAAATAGGGATAGGGGAAGGGACAAGGGATTGGTCAGGAGGGAGAGAAGGGAGAAAAGAGCAGAAGGGGAGGGGAGGAACTATTTGAGGGGACGAAGGTGGAGGGTGGGTAGGAACTGGAAGGATGCCGTGAAGATAAGTAGAGAGGAGAAGAGGAGAGAAGTAGAGAGGGAAGTAGGGAGAGGGAGGAATGGAAGGACAGAGGAGGGAAGAAGGGAAGGAGCGAAGGAGGGAGGGAAGGGGCGAGGAGATGAATCAGGATAGAGGGAAGAAAGGATGACAGGACGAAAGGAAGATAGAAAGGAGGGATAAAGGAGGAGGAGCTGGAGGAAATGAAGGAAAGAAGACAGAAATATTAAATTAAGAGAAAAAGAAAGGATGGAGAAGTTGGAGGAGGGGGAGGGGGCGGAGGGATAAAAGGAGGTGGAGGAAGGGAGGGAGGAGAGGAGGAGGGGAGGAAGAGAAGGAGGAGGGAGGGAGGGAAGGAGGAAAAGATGTGGAGGAAGGGATTGAGGAGGAGGGAAGGATGGAAGATAGGACATAGGGAAAGATTGATAGAGGGGGGGGGGGAAATGAGGAGGGAAGCCAAGGGATAGAGGATGGGAGGGAGAAAGATCGTTTGAATGTATTGTGGAGTCATGATCAAAACAAAATTAACTTTTTTAATTTTTTTTTTTTTGGGGGGGGGGGTGTACTGCTGGTCTAGAAATGCCATGACATAAACACATTCTTTGATGGATTGAGATGGTCTGCACTTACGAACAAATTGGACCCTCAAGATCGAATTCATAGTTCATAACAAAATGAGCCATCTCACCTGTCCTGATTCTGACTGTTTTTTTATTTTTGTATTCTCTGTTGGATTACAGCATAATGTAAAGTAGGCACATGATATGTTTTCTGCAGTGTCTGAACAAAATTAACTTGTGACCAGTATACTAATTGAATTAAATCCAATTGCATTTTCTAGAGTATAGGCAAAACATTTGTACTCTTACAGGCAAGTCATGGTTCCTCTAATTGAAAATTCAAATTGTTGGGTTAATTTCAACCTTTGTGTATAAAGAATGCATACCTATTTGTAATCCTGTGTATTACATGTACCTCAACTCATGTGTCAGTCAGCCTTTGAATATTGCAACATTTGAATGTTGATGTTTGGGCCAAATTTGACAGTGACCCCTCTTGCTCCCCAGCAAGCCCCCATTGCCCAGCCAGCTGATGTTACACTGGTGGTTTTAGTCTGTATATATACATACCCTTTTTATGCCTCCACCACCGTAAGGTGGTGCCGGAGGCATTATGTTTTCGGGTTGTCCGTGCGTCCGTGCGTCCGTCCGTGCGTCCGTCCGTCCGTGTGTCCGTCCGTGCGTCCATCCGGACTTTGTTACCGCGATAAGTTCAGAACCGCTGGATGGATTTTGACCAAACTTGGATCAAGTGTGTATAACCATGTGAGGATGAACTGAATAGATTTTGGGTTCAGTGGGTCAAAGGTCAAAGGTCACAGGGCCAAAAAACTTGTAAAAAATCACCAAAAATAGCTTGTTACCGCAATAAGTTCAGAACTGCTGTACAGATTTTGACGAAACC
>BQKZ01008078.1:16935-32091 GCA_036244855.1 Temnopleurus reevesii | reverse complement strand
GCCCGGCAGCCATTCACGGCGCACTTGGCATTTCAAAGAATAAATATTCCTGCCAGGTACCCATTCACCTCACCTGGGTTGAGTGCAGCACCATGTGGATGAATTTCTTGCTGAAGGAAATTGACGCCATGGGTAGGATTCGAACCTACGACCCTCTAGTGATATCCACTATACAAGAACCATGTTATTATTATTATCCCTTTTATCATCTTCAATATATGCAAATGTTGGATGAGAGAATCATCCAATAGGTTCACCAACAATAACATCCTGAAAGATATTTTTTTTTTTTTTAATTCTTCCTCTTCCCTCCTCCTCCTACTCCTCAATGCATCCACCACCATTATCATCAACAAACAAAGATGCAACCAAACCAAACCAAACCGTGATTTGTATACATGTTTGCACCAAAGCTCTTTGGTTTGCACCTTCGCACAAATACGTTAGTGATCACAGGGAACGCACGCTGAATTGGAAACACTCCGCAAAATCGAAACTCTCTAGAGTCAAGCTTGAATGGAACTCGGTTCAAGATGCGACGAAAAACGTTAACTGTTGACCTTTCAACCCAGCATATTACTTTATCTGAAGTTTACATCGGTCTCTATTATCGTAAATCAGGCTGTCAACTGGATGTATACCTGTCTGCTATCGACGTGGAAAGGAGCATAAAATCCCATCTGTTTAGCCTAGATGAGTGCCATATATTATATTTTGTGGGGAAAGGGAGGGCTGGAGCCTCAAGCAAGTTCCAAGCCCTATCAAATTAGGATTTTGGATTTTAAAAGGGTAATTTGGAGGGGTTTTCAGGGTGCTACAAGAATTTTTTTTCACCACTTGCCCAGTCTGACAACCAAGTTTTCAAATCACTTGCCCAAACAAAACTTTGTCTTGCCCACAATTGATCGTCAATGCAATCTGCACATGGAGAGGAAAACTAGTATAAAACCGCTACTTGCCCATTTCATTTATTGCCCAACAGCTTAATTTTGTTGCCGCGGGCATGTGGGCAAGTGGGTTTGTAGCGCCTTGGTTTTATAAATCATTTTTGTACTGCTACACGGGCAGTATAGCATCAACTCGATAGCTCTCTGGAGAAATGACAATGTCAAAAGGTTAAAAATCTATTCGAGAGAGCTATCCGTAGCTCGCCTAGAGCCTAGTCTGGAGAGGTGACGGGTCGAAGTAGGCTCTGTGGCACGATAAGACGTGGCACCTTAATCCTTATCGTATTAAATTATAAAACTACAGCTGCAGACAGTGCAGTATTCTCTGATGGAGTGATGAATTTATATTTATTGATATCTGAGATTTCGAGCATGCTACATGTTTGGATGGTAATGCTCTCTGTCTTTGTAGAGAATAAATGTTTTATTTCTGAAATTTCTTTTCACACAGATCTCTGTCCAACGTTAATTGACCCAGTACCCACACCCTGCACCGCGCACCCCCACCCAGTCACGATCACGTCGAACTCGAAGCCGCGCCGCAACCGCGCGCAACGAAGCGAAGCAGCACAGCAATTCCACTCCACCACTCACCAGTGCAGTGGCGGTGCCAGTGCCAGTGCCAGTGAGTGGCAGTGGACATTTAGATTTGGCATGATCTCGTAAAAAATTATGAAATACTAACCAAGCTCATCCATCTCCCATCTCCTTGAACATCCTCGACCGCACAAGGTTCATCTGCTGCTGGATTCATTGTAAAATAGAAATTTACAGGTCAAAATATTCCTCGATCGCACAGCTGGTTGAGCAAAATGTGAAGTGCTAAATGGGAGCTAGGAATATTTCGATACGTGGCTAATGATATTCAAACTATTGTCTATGACAACAACATTTAGTGCACCTTCAAAGGATCGGGCGTATNACATTTAGTGCACCTTCAAAGGATCGGGCGTATATCGTATGATGATAATGATAATGATGATGATGATGATGATGATGATGATGATGCTGCTGCTGCTGCTGCTGCTGATGATGATGATGATGATGATGATGATGATGATGATGATATGATGATGATGATGATGATGATGATGATCATGATGATGATGATGATGATGATGATACTACTACTACTACTACTACTACTACTACTACTATAGTACTATTACTACTACTATTACAAATAATAATAATCATAATAATGATAATGATAATAATGATAATATTCAATGAACAAATGGTTTTGTTATATCATACTTTCTGAGGAAAGGATGGTAGAATTGAATTAAGATTGATAAAAACGAAAATATGAAACAATATTTAAAGGATACATTTAATGATGCAAACAGTTTGACAAGTATCTTCGATGACAAAACAAATCTTAAAAAAAAACATCAAGAGGTTTGGCGAGATTCGAACTTGGATCACGAAGTCTGAATTCCTGAGTGCTGATCATTACTACAATATATGTGTTCAAACAAAGCTCTTTGGTTCAAACACATAGTTTCGCTATATAGAAATCTCTATGAGGACGGGATTGAAGAATTAGATTAAGAATGGTAAAATCGAATACATTGTGTACATAAAACAATATATCAAAGGTAACATGAAATACTTGCAAATAAAATTATGACAAGTACCTTCAATTAATAAAAAAAAACATGAAAACGTTTCCCAAAATTCGATCTTGGATTGAGGGGTTCGAAGCCCCGGGTGCTGACCACTACACTAGGCCTACAAGACGTTTTGTGCCGAAAATTGATAGATTTGTTATATAAATCTCTATGAGGACAAAATGGTATATAGAATGATATTAAAAATGGGCAAACGAGTACATTAAAGCTTGGAGGAAGAAAATAGATTTTTCTCCTCCAAGATTAAAGCATATAGCTATGATTAAAGTCATGAACAGTGACCAAATTCACCCATGCCTACATTATGCTTCAATCGAGAGCGAGGTTGTAAAGGCGATCCCAACACAAGCTGTGCTTTCAGGGTACTCGCCTCCTTTATTTTGTTCTATTTGTGATGTTATTTTGCATTGATTATGTATATGAAAAATGAAATAAATTAATTCAATTAAACAAAATTCAATCAATTCAGGTTGACGAAGAATACAGATACAGATAATTGGAGGTTACGTTCTACTTCGCTATTGCACAAATTCATATTTAATATTTTTTTGTCCGCCCCCTCCCTCAAAATATGGTGGGAAAGACAGCTTTGCGGGGGATGACAAACTTGATGACGACATGTTGTGTGCCGTTGCCTTGATTCACTTTTGCGATTTGCACATTTTACCTGTACATTTGATGGAAATAATCCCTACTTACTTAACCCATAAACTGCTGAACACTTTTCTTGATGCGATAAATTCCACACAAAACACAGGTTTCTTTGACCTTTATCTGTATTATAAATATGAGTGGTATGATGCTGGGATGTATATACACAACATACTCTCAAGTAATGTACAATATTGTGGCAAAATGTATTACAGTTTTTTAGTGAATGATCTTTCCTAGAACAATGCTTTGAATATGTAATTAGGAGTCAAGTCAAAATGAAAGTCAAAGCCCTGTACTAAAGTCCTTTTGAGCAATGATTTGTGGGAGGTTTAAATAACCATTGTGCATCGCACGTCTCTATCCTCGCAAACTTGTGCAGAGCGGAATTGTGACATCCGATGCAGGGGGCTTCATTTTTTTGTGACCACTCAAGCGGGTCTCATGAAGTTTTCACCAAATGTGGATGAATGGCTATGTGTTCGACATGCCAAACCGCATATATTTTCATATTCATTTTCAAAAGTGAAAAAAAAAAAAAAAAAGTTCTGTGTATATCAATAATGAGCTAGGAAAGAATTAACACATGCCCCAACATATCAGTCCATTGTGTAAAGCTACTGAAGTTTGGAAGAATTCTTTTCAGCCTGAGAGTCATGAATGACTATTGACAACTAATATCAAATGGATGCTTGAGAAAGTGGTTCATGCACAATAGTTCTGTATCTTTTTGTCATGCACACAGATTTTGGTATGGCAGTTTCAAGTTCTCGGGCCACAAAAGTGGCCTGCAGCAGTTTATGGGTTAAGGATGAGCTTTGATAATTTATTGACAAATTTGGTGTAGTTATCATTCATGATACTTCATAATAATAAGTCCTTAAAAAGTTATTTGAATTGTAAAATTGATGTACATCCTTTAAACGAGCCGTTGTAATTTATCAAAATAATCCAGCAAGGATGTCCATAAATCATAGCGATCTTGATTATATACAGCGCATACAAGCGGGATTGAATAGAATTCCTATAAAGGCAGATGCAATGAACAATAGTAGCGCTGATTGATGAATAAAAAAGCGACACCGGTAAATTTGATTTAAAAGTGATTGCAATATAAATATTCTATAGGCACGATTTATGCAATATAATTTAGAGGATTATGGATAAAACTACATCGAGGTCTTTCTTTTATCAGATATCTAAGCATAGCATCTATAATTTTTAACTGGATAGACGATATAGGATAGACGATTTTATGCATCGGTGTAGGATTAGTTTTCATCAGGTACAGACTGAGGTAAACTGTGCAAATCAATGAAGTGAAGGGAGACAACTTACTACACACAACATATCGTCATTACACTTCCAACCCCCGCATTGTTATCGTGTTGGGAGGGAGAGGCAAAATAATACGTCAAGTATTATTTATTTTTGTTTGTTTTAATTTTTCTCCTTTTTTAACCATATTATATCCACGTCTCAATCTTCATGTTTTCACTTTCATATTGTTTTTCATAATCCCATCTCTGTATGTTATTCCCTTTAATAAAATCATTTGTCATCTAGGCCTACTCATTCTTTCTTTTCTTTTTTTTTTTTTTTTTACTCATTTTCCTCATTCTTTGTTATATGCTCTTTTTTTCATTGCAGAGAATTGTATTTTCTTGCACAATGTTGTTGAATTGTAGATACTTTATATATATATATATATTTTTTCAATGTATTTTTGTTTGAAATGTTTACAAACTTTTGTATTTCATGATTATCCCCTATATGGGATAAATATAATGTCAATTATGTCATTTGTCACAAGGTGGCGCTATGATGATTTTAGCATTGGATCAATGCTCATCATATATGAAGTTCATGATGTTAGGGGGAACCACAGAAATTACCCCGTGGGGGCACTGCTGCTGATGGTGTTTGAGGAACCCGTCTGCAGTACTTTTATTATGCCTATACTACTGCGCGCACCCATCATGGACCTAGCTTTCTCCGAGGTCCATGCACCCATGCAGGATTTTGATAACGGGTTGGGGGGGGGGGGTAGGGCTGTTCCGAACTGACAAAAACTAAGGTCTTCAGCTCAAATTTGGCTCTGACCCGGGGGCTATACCCCCAAAGCCCCCAACCATCCACCTCCTTTGAATTGAGGTCTCTATATCTGGCCTAGCATCTCGTAGTTGAGGCTTTGGATAATTTTTGGTCATCGGACACTTCCTTCCCCATCTTACCCCAGTGTAAAGTAATTGGACCAGATGCTGATGGCGGCCCCTGATTTACTCCCCCCCCCCCAATTTTTAGTAACTTATCTCATGTTTATTTGATAGGTTCACAAGGACATTCGTCTGTCATCCCAAATAGATCTTTTATTTTTTTCCCTTCTGTAATTATGTTTGAGGAGCTGCAATTCGATCATGATATTGATGAATATTGTTTGCTGAGTTTGTGTAAGATTCGAAAGTGTTGATAATTTCATGCTTCTCTCAGCTTCCTTTTTAGCTCCCACCCACCCGGAAAATATCGTAAAATGTCGTGGCTAACTGAAATTTATCTTACTCCTTATTTTGAATAAGAATTTTAACATGGAAATGGATCCCAAAGATTCATTCCTCAACACGATTCGTCGGAATATCACTCATATTGACACGCTTCACTGAGCACAGTACAAAAAAATATGCGTTTTTTATTTTGTCATTTGATATTGGAGTAATTTTTTTTTGAAAATAATTGTGCTCAGTCATGCATAACATGTTCATCAACCATCAAATCAACTAAAGTCACGCACCACTAAATACGAATTATAGGCCTTGTTGTATGCATGTAGTATCGTCACATGACCAAATTTCAGTACCACTAATGAACATATTCAGTTGACACTTGGGAAATGCATGTGCACACCCATAATTTCAGAATCCTTGAGGCCCATGCAAGTTTCGAATCCATCCCCCCTTCCAGTACGTACTCCCCCTCAAAAAAAAGAGAAATAAAGAAAAACGTAATTAAAGCTAGCTTATTTTCCAACAATTTGTAGGTCTTCACCTCCAATTTTTCTCCCCGCCATTCAACGGAAAATTTTCTACCTATCTTTCTGCCCGTGGGCGGCAGGCGGGCGCCAGCCCCCCCCCCCCCCCCCCCCCCGCGAGTTGTCTATTTTAGGAAGTCGAGTGACCTCATTTTACCTCCACAAATCAACAACCTATGTTCCGTACAGCTACCAGCTGCGAGCCGATGAGTCACGCTATCAAAATGGGCATTTCCGTGCACAAGCGCAGTTCCCTCGAAATGAGGTTGCGCACATTATTATACGACCATCAAGTAAACAACATGGAGTGAGAGAGATAAATTGCAGACATTTCCGGGTTGGAAATGCAGTGAATTTGATTGGAATGTGTATTAATGGATTCTTTACTCTTCATCGCGTGAAGCTAATGAGTGCAATTTTCAAGAAGATGGATTACATAGTGGTTTTGTTTGCTGTATTCTTGTCTGTATCAAGTTCTTCAGCGAGATCTATCCCGAATCTGGCCGATCAAGAAATCGCAGGTAAGGAACGAAGCGCCCTGGGCTGAGCGTTTGTCCGGAGGCTTGTCGGGGCAGAGCAGGCCGGGCTCCCTGTCGAGTGAGAGCTATACAGTACACTAAGTAACAGAGTTAGCTGTTTGTTTTTTGAGCGACAGATTTTTAAAGACAATTTGGCATTTGTTCTAGATATACACTCCATTAAATTCAACAGCAAATTGGGGAACTAGTTCTGTATCTACAAATGCCCCATTTAGAATTTTCGTAATCGTCTTTTCGTAATTCGTATTAATCGTAATTTTCATATTGTGTGGTGTCATTTTGTCNATTGGAGAGTTTGTTTTCAGAGTGAGTGTGGAGCCAATGTTCTTGAATAGCTAAGATATCAGTTGTTTGGAGAAGCTTGGAAAGAAGGAACTGGTTTGGCTCAAATCCTCTCATGTTGTATGAAACAATTCTTATTGACTCCTTGTGTTTAGTTGGCTGGGATATGTTTGGTCTGAGATGTCGTTGGCATGATGACCTTGACATAGGAGTAGCGCATGATGTAGTATCACATGCAGGTGACTCTGTATGAGGAGGCTGTTCACCAGTGGTGCAGATGGGCTCATTTGAAGAAGGTTTAGGGCTGCTGTTGCTGCTCGTGTGATAATTGTGGGACCTGTCGTCTGCTTGTTGCGGCCATGCCGAAAAACCTGGTTGGTGACTGATTCAGCTGATGAGCTCATAACCAGTCCGATGCTGTTGTTCGGTCTCGTTTGCTGGGCATGGTTTTTCTGGGTATGATAAGGATTAGGATTGACTTTACATCTGCCAGCTACCGTAGAATAGAGTGGATGCTGTTCTTGAGCCGAGCTGAGGGTTGGAGTAGGTGGGGAGTCGCCTGCATCTTCGGACCTTGGCAGATCAGGTATTATATCTGATGGTCCGCTCAGGGTTGCCGTATCTAATGAACTGCGCTGTTTGGGCATATCTGTTTGAGGTTCAGTTGGCACTCTAGGTTATTTTGGGTTAATTTTAGCCTTTAAGCAAATGATAATGCTTTTAGATTTTGTTTGCACCTTGGCATTCAGATTTTCAGAATTTTTAAAAGAAAATGTGAGTGATTTGGGCCTAAAAAGTTGCCCTACTTTGCCACGTGGAATTTCTTGATTGAATCTGTTGAGAAAATCATCACCAAAGCACTCTCGCAGAATTCCAGTGATTTTTGCACAAAACACTCTCAATTGCTACCAAAGTCAGGTTTTGCTTCTCACAGAAGGCTGTTCATATTGTGGAAATTAATTGAGGGATTGTTGGTCTTTTTGTAAGAAAAAAAAATCCAAGAAAAATTATTTTATTTGGGCATTTGATGATGCACTGTAATGTCACGCCAGTGCCCTCTGAAATTCACAAATTACCAGTGATGCAAATGTCCAAAGTTACCAAGATTTTTCATTGAGCTAAAAAAACAGTGTTGCTGAATAAATAATTTGTGGTGCACCAGATAAAAAAATAAGCATATATTTTTTTATTATCTTTTGTAAGAAAAATATGAATTTTTACAAAATAATTTCACATTGATTCAATATCAACTTTGTTCTACACATTTTAGGCCCAATTCTGATCTTGAACCCCCCCAACTATTTATACATGTAGTTATTCCTGTTTCAAGAAAAAAATTTCACCAGTGACGACATTTTTTCAGATATTCAATAATTGGTAGTGCTCTGTCTGTCAAAACAGATGGTAGTATGTTATCATTTTCTCAAAACGTTAAACCGATAGACCAGGTTTGGTAGAGATGGCGCTTCAGATATTTAGCTACTTTGTGAGCTGCAGTAAAATTATTACCATAATTCAGTTTTTCAATGGCAATTTGGAGCTTGTTCATAGTTTGTTTGATTAAAATCGATCAAGAAATGGCTTACAGTAATTATCGCAAAATAAGAAATGACGACAGCGTCGTTCTCCCCAACACAACATGCTTCACGTACAAAATGAATGCGAACTCACAGGCTGCATACAATACCACCGGTCGCTCTAGCGATTCTATGCCGCTCTGGCCTGCGTGCGATCAGTTAGCGTAGGAATAACGTGTGGTTGGCATTTTCGTAGCAAAATACGCCAGAATAATTGCGAAACTCTTCTCCTAATATCGTACACAGAACTATTTACATGTAGGCATGTATTAAAGCACTTTGCAAATACATCAGCTCGTTATATCAATTTTTGCATCATGACCATTACGATTCTATTTTTAAATGCATCTCTGTTTATTGTAAACATAATTCTTGGGTGAAGTTTGATTTTTCTCTGCGGAAGAACATCAGCGGCATGAAGACTGAAACTGGACAATTATTAAAAGTTTTTTTTTTAACAGACAAATTTATTATACAAAGATAAATAATGTAGGAAAAGGTAGTGTTGGGCTATTTGACTCACAGACAAGAAAAAACAATTCACAGAAATTCTGATGACCAGAATATTGTCAAATTTTTACAGTTTTTTGTTGTTTTTGAACACATTGCCAGTTACATTTGACCTCATTCCATTTGTAATTATATGAAAAATGGTTGTTCCCATGTCACTGTCAGGACTTTTAAAACATAATACTGTAGCTTTGGAGGTGTGTAGTGTAGTTTTATTTGAGGATATCTTTTTGTATGCACTGTATAAGCTACAATAAACACTAACTTCCTTTAGATCTATTTTAATTTGTGTTCTCTTTTTACATTCGACAGTAAACTATTTTAGAAATACAGGTTGACATACATGTATACATGTAGCCAGATCTTTCCCTTGAACAAGCAACAAAATGTGTCCCATATTGGTTCCATATAAGTATGTATATTGTTTTTATTTATTTATTATTATTATTATTATTTTTTTTTTTTTTTTGGGGGGGGGCAATTTTGTGTTAGCTTTATCTAGCGGGGAGCTCCACTAAAAATATTTTAAATGTAAGTTTCTGCTGACATTACCTGAGGCAAGCTTGTCTGAAATCACTCCTGGGGAAATGATTTTTATCTACAAAAGCCCTACGAAATCCACCTTGCATCAAGCATTCCTTTCTTCCTACTTTAAATCAACAATTTAAGAAAATATGTGGGTATTGCAGGGCATTGGAACTTTCGGAATGCATCATCTTCTTTGTAGATGTCCTACAATTCTCCAAGCATTCTTTTGTAATTAACTGGAACAATTCAACATGCACAATTTAAAGGTATAGAATCGTAATGGTCGGGATGCAGAACTTGATGTATAACGAACTGATGTATTCACAAATTGCTTTACATGCCTAAATATAAACTGTGTACGATATTAGGAGAAAGAGTTTCGCAATTATTATGGCGTATTTTGCCAAGAAAATGCCAACCACGCATTATTCCTACGGTGCGCTATGATTCGCACGTGGGCCAGAGCGGCGTAGAATGGCTAGAGCGACCGATGGTATTGTATGTGGTGTGTGAGTTTGCATTCATTTTGTACGTGAAGCATGTTGTGTTGGGGAGAGCGATGCTGTCGTCAGTACTTATTTTGCGATAATTAAGCCATTTCTTGATCGATTTTAATCAAACAAACTATGAACATCCTCTAATTTGCCATTGAAAAACTGCATTGTGGTAATACTTTTACTGCAGCTCACAAATTAGTTACATGTAAATATCTGAAGTGCCATCTCTCCCAAAACTGGTCTATCGGTTTAAGGTAAAATGCATTCCAACAGCTTTTGTTACCAACGCTTGCCTCCAGTAATTTCACAAGTTTTGCATTTGAAAGAAATGTTTATGGGCATTCCCTACTTTTAGCTAACTCAATACAAATGAAACACACATGCGCTCTCCTTCAAAGAGAAAAAAAAGTAATGATCAGCGCACCGTGCACTACCAAAGATAGAATTTATGAACGATGAACTTCAAAAAGTTTCCATTATTAACCCTTTCAAAGTTTGCCTCAAGTGATCTCACAATTTACATGTATGCATGTGCATTTGAAAGAAATCTTTAGGGGCATTCCCTACTTAGCTTACTCAAAACATACATGTATGAAGCACACATGGGCTCTCTTTCAAAGAGGAAAAAAGTAATAATCAGTGCACCGTGCACCACCAAAGATAAAATTGATGAATGATAAACTTCCGAAAAGTTTACATTAAATGAACCCTTTAACACATGTACATGTATGTACAAGCTTGCCTCCAGTGATCTCACAATTTAAATGCATTTGCATTTGAAAGAAATCTTTAGGGGCATACATATGAAACACTTTTGGACTTTCTGTCAGAGAGAAAAAAAGTAATGATTAGGGCATCTTGCAGCATCAAAATGATTTTGTATAAAAAGTTTCCACTTAACCCTTTAACATTTCCTTCTTGTTTTTAACAAGAGCTTGTTATAATAGGTTTGTTGGCTCACATGTACCTCATGAATAGTGTGGTACCAAAATAGTTACCCTGGAGGAAGCCTCTGCTATAGTGTAAACTAAGAATATCCTCCTGTCCAGCATTCACACCAATACCCTTCCTCAATTCGAGTGGGAAAACACCCCTTGGACTGTTAGTCTTTGACAATCATAATATTGTACAATTGTGTACATTTGTTTGAAGACTGTACTTTTGGGAGAATGCTTGTCAACTTTTACAAGTTTTGTAGGTTAATACATGTTGTGTACATATGTACATGTGCTGGACCTCATTTTACCTCAACCTTGCCTTGGTGGTTAGAAGAAAGTCTGTTAAAACGGGGGCTCGCGGCCAAGCTGCGATTGAGCCACAAAATGTTGATATTGTAAACTCGGGGCCAGGCGGCCTACATGTATGCAAATGAGAAACATTCAAGGTTGTATTTCAACCAATTTCATCACTATTATTCTGTAGATCTATTCTTTTGTGATTTTTAGGATCTGCCACTTAATGACCACACCACTATCCATGATTTTATGTTTACTTAGAAGTAGGGTGGCATGAACAGTGCCGCGGCCGATACTTGTCGTTTAAAAGAAAAAAAAATAATGCAATGTAGCCACACTGTAGCACTCATAGGGGGTGTTGTTTAAAAGTTGCAATTGGTCGCAAGTTGCAGTTGATCGGAGTGTGCCAATCAAAATCATTGTTTCATGTGTGTCTTGTTAAATGCACATACAGTACCATGTGCAATAAAAATGTGCTTTACAATTGGCAAATTTGCAGTTGATTTTGAACAACACCCCCATAGTGTTGGTCCTAGCCTCTCTAGATGTAAAAGGGGTCCTTATATGCATGATCATGTCATCATTTGGTTTTGGGCCATGTGTCCAAGCAAAGAAAGTCGAGATTCTACCACCTGTTCCGAGCAATATACTGGGCAGTTCAGTTTGGAACTTGCATGATGTGTTTGTAATTTATCATGAATATTTAGCGCAGAGTATTAAAAAATGAGGTCACGCAAAATGTTTGAGCGTACAACCGTACTTCTGTATAATTAATCAACCTATTGATCTATAGACCTATATGAATATTTTAATTATCATTATCATCATCATTTATCAGGATTATTGTTTTAACAAAGTACCCCGGTACAGCCTATAATATTTTTCATAGCATCTGGGTAGCTTTAAAGCTGTAGCTTGACTGTGTACATTACCCCTTTGTTGGCTGTTGACGACAATCTTGAATCTTTCATTACGTCATCCAGCGGAATTAATCACAAACCTATCAAAATTTATTGATAATAAAAATGTAAAACTATTATTTCAGGATTATGCCCTGTTCTGTTTAATTGATCAGAATGAATTTTTAGTAAGATCTACTTTTTGTCTCAAGAATCTAGACAAATCTCCTTAAAAGAAGAGTCTACCCTAAAATAATAATTTTTTAACAGGAGCAGAAAAAATTGGCAAGCAAAACCAAAAAAGTTTGAAGAAAATCGGACAAGTAATTCAAAAGTTGTTGATTTTTAAAGAGTTGAAAAAATCAGCAAATCGGTTAAGATTTTCAGACATGTTACCAATTTGATGACATCATGGGTGCACAACAACCCAGGATTTTCTTTATGTGTATGGTGCAAAATTCAGCATTTTCACAGAAATATATTGAAAGTTTGTATGACTGTAAACATGCAAATAGGGGATCCACATATCATAAAGATATCCCTTAATAGAAGTTAAAGTTTTGAGGAAATCATATTTTTGGCGAAAA
Source organism: Temnopleurus reevesii (assembly GCA_036244855.1). Taxonomy (NCBI): domain Eukaryota; kingdom Metazoa; phylum Echinodermata; class Echinoidea; order Temnopleuroida; family Temnopleuridae; genus Temnopleurus; species Temnopleurus reevesii. The sequence goes on along the minus strand of BQKZ01008078.1, from coordinate 19,180 downwards.
AGTAACATTTCATAACATTATGAATATGATACATAGTCAGTTGTGCACCGGTGACGTCATCAGTTGCCAATTTGTCTAAATATTAAAACATTCATAACTTTCTTATTAATCATCCGATTTTGCTCAAACTTTTTTTGTTCTACTCATCTAATTTTTATGCTTCTGTTATTAAAGGAAATATTATTTTTGGGCATACTCATCTTTTCACTTTCATTATTCAATACCACAACAACCCTCTTCTACACTGTAGCTGTCATCAATTCTGAACTATTTGGTCATTTGAACTTCAAATGCCTGCTTTTTGTTAGCAGGAATAGTAGGCAATAACATAACAACATTGTGCAATATGTGAGGTCCTTTGAGTAGATAATTGCATTCATTTTCCTTCCTCTTCACATGATATCCTTTCCTAGTCTGTAATTGCAGAATCTCTTATGACTATTGAATTACTTGTACTTTCATTAAGTGCTTTAAATATTGAGTGAACTAACATGATTTCTCTTGACTGCTGGTCAGTCATCACAATCTCAGAATTTTGAGGTCTAGGCCAATTTTGTGATGGGGCATATCATTTCTTGGGCACCTCAAACCCCCAGACCAGAGAAAAGAGCATTTACAGGAACACTGAGGCCAGGTGCAAATATTCAGTATGAATGAAGCGCCGTTAAAACCAAACACTACAACAACAACAAGTTACAGGTATGCAATTGAGCAGCCAAGGCCTAGTATCCGATGGCCTTTGAATGATTTATTGCCTGCATAATTTTGGTTTTTTAATATGCAGACAAATAATTTCTGATGATTTTAATAAAGGTCTGTTTTCAGACTAGCCCTTCCCTTCCCTCATATCAAGTTGTCATTCTGATTGTTCCAATATTGCATGTGGACTGATCAATCGAAGGGAGTCATTTCATCCCGCCGAAATTAAATGCTGGTCAAATTTGCTCAAAATGAAAGAAACAGTTGGCCCACTGTTTGCACAATTAGGGTCCGTCCAATGGAAAGCTGTCATGTAGCCACTGTTTAAAATTGGATGTGCAGAAAGGTGCGAGGATAATTTCCCAGTTAAAGGCTGAAAGCAGAAGATGTGTAACTTACAGTGATTAACATCAGGGAATAATTTCATTTATCATGTTATTAGTAGGTTACGAGGGTGTTGTTCAAAATCAACTGCAAATTAAGTGCAACTTTGCAAATTGTATATAGGTATTTAACAAGATGCGCATCAAACAATGACTTTGATTGGCACCCTTCGATCAACTGCAACTTGCGATCAATTGCAACTTTTGAACAACACCCACTCAGACATTGAGGAAACACTTTAGATCCTCTTACATGTATGCACAATTCTCCCTATCGCATATATAGCTCTCCGAATCTGAACGCCTGCAGTGCACTAGTTATTTTGGCCCAGATTCTTGGCATCAGGTACTTCCGGTAACATTTGCATGTTTTCAAAAGTCCATAGGCTTTCTACGGTAAACTTCGACAGTGGCTTGTAGTGTCATATTTTTTCATCGATTTTTGTGAATAAAAGCATTGTTTTATATATTTTTCTTTCATATCTGCATTTATTTGTTATATGGGTTTCTTTTATGCAGCGGCCCAATGCTGGGCTTCCGATGCAAAACGAAGAAATTACGCTAAATACACATACACATGTAGATTGAAATTTCGTAGATAGTATACAGTGAAATCAAGATGGATCCCGGAACTGAGCATGCCAAAGCCAAAGTGCGTGATATCGGTATCACAAGGTGATATCGGGTGATATTGGCTATACATGTATGCTATAGGGAGAATTGTATGTGAACAAATTGCTAAACAAAACAATAGCAATCTTGCTGAAATGCAAAATGAATTGTGATGGGATACCAGGAAAATTATACCCCCACTATCAATTAAAAGTTTTGACACACTTCTTCAATTACTTGTACATGTATGTAAGTGAATGATTGTGAGGATCCAATATCAGGCTTAACTGTGGCCTCAAGCTAGTGGAAGAATTTATAGCCCAAGTAAAGTTTTGGTAGAAGCAAATATTTTTGTCTCCAGATTTTGTCTTCAAATCTAAATGAAATGAAATATAGTATCATAAATATATTGCACAAAAGATTGTGTGAAAAATGGATGAGATTTGGTAAAGTTATGTGTAAAATTTCTCAGTGTTGTGTAACCCAACACTTATTCAATATTTTATTTTGTGATAAAGGACACCTTCTCGTGCACAGAATCGGATGAAAAT
>BQKZ01008077.1:18832-32693 GCA_036244855.1 Temnopleurus reevesii | reverse complement strand
CACCATCATCATCATCATCACCATCATCATCATCATCATCATCACCATCATCATCATCATCATCATCATCATCATCATCATCTTATCAATATCATCATCATCTTATCATCACCATTATCATCATCATCATCAACATCATCATCATCATCATCATCATCATCATCATCATCTTATCATCACCGTTATCATCATCATCATCAACATCTTTACCATTATAACTCCCATTACAATAATGACTTCATTTTTTGTCCTTCTTCTTCTTTGTACTGTTTTTCTTCTACTTCTTTTTGTAATTGTACTACTTTTTTCCATCTCGCCTCTTGGATGAGGACCAAAAACCAATTATGTTGGTAGAAAGAAATGAAAAGTATGATCCTAGCATTAACAATTGATGATTTTGTATACTTGTTAAATAATTGATGTTATGTTTTTTGTTCTTTTTGTAATGTATTTTGAAATGTGGCAAATTTTGAGATTAACCTTTGACAGGTCAATGGCCTTCGTTAATCCCCCACATCCTCCAAACTTCACTTCTTTTCGCCATTCTATGCTGTCTTGTTTTTTCTTATTAATAATGTGCTTTTAATTTTTTATTTTGTGTATTTTTAAAGGTGTAGAATTGTATTGGTCGACATGCAGAAATTGATGTAAAATGAGCTAATGTATTCACAGATTGCTTTACATGCCTAAATATGAATGTGTACGATATTAGGATGAGAGTCTAGCAATTATTCTGGCGTATGTTGTAAAAACGGCGTATCATACGAAAGTGCCAACCACGCGTTATTCCTACGGTGGGCTAAATGATTGGCACGCGGGCCAGAGCAGCGTAGAATAGCTAGAGCGACCGGTGTATTGTATGCGCCGTGTGAGTTTGCATTCATTTTGTACGTGAAGCATGTTGTGTTGGGGAGAGCGATGCTATCGTCATTTCTTATTTTGGAATATTTAAGCCATTTCTTGATCGATTTTAATCAAACAAACTATGAATATGCTTTAAATTGCCATTGACAAACTGAATTATGGTACTACTTTTACTGCAGCTCACAAAGTAGTGAAATATCTGAAGCGCCATCTCTCCCCAAACTGGTCTATTGGTTTAAAGAGATGTGAAATAAATTGAATTGAATTGAATCGAATGAAGGGGAAGATAATTTTAATGAAGAACATAAAGTAGAGATTAAGAACGAGAATTGAATTTGGAGAGCGGAAGAAGCAGAATGATTTAGATGCAAACATTTATCCAATTGAAACTTTCATGAGCTGACTTTCACAATAAGTTTTAAGGAAACTTTTTGCATTTAACAGCAATTTTAATTGTCCTGTCCAGTGTCTTCAATCAATCCTCCAGGGGTCTCCAAAATCACTGCATCAATTATTTGATCTTTTTCAACTCTTTCAATTTGTTTCTTTTTGTTATATCTAGGTTTGGTTCATCTTCACGGTTACCGTATCCAGGAGACAGAATTAAAAGGAAAGAAGTTTGCATTCACCCTCAAGCCACCCGATGAGGAGCTGAGAGAATTCTACTTTTATGCAGACCATGACACAGATCGCAAAAGGTATTTAGAGGACAACAATAGTCCTTCATTCATTTTAATTTAGTTTAAAAAGTCAGTGGGATATCACAAATTTATTAGCAAAGTTATAAAGACTTTGAATAAACAATTCTAAATAGATATCCACACCATCTGATTCCTTGGTATATTATCATGGGATCCTTGTAAATATTGCACATTTTATACAATTTTTTAAAATAATCTTTGCAAACTGAAGATTGTTCTGTCATCCAATTTTTATATTTTGATATTTCTGCAATTATTTTGATCATCAATGATTTACATGAAAAGATTGGAACTCTATAATATTCATTCCTCAATGATGTCAATTCATTTGAAAATCATTTTGCATTTAAAAAATTGTGAAAACTTGGTTAATAAACTGTTGAAGTGGGGGTACACTGATAGCTCTGCAGAGTGTGAATATGGGCAGGAGAGCCAGTATATGACTCATCTTCTGAGCTGCAATACAATGTCGCAATCTTGTACCTAGACAGAAATGGCTGTGGTGAATGACTTGGCTCTATCCTGTGTGCCAGACATTGAAAAATAGTTGTATGATGACACAAGGTGATGATGATAAACAAACTGACAATTGCTTTCTCTCGCTACAATTTTTTTGTGATTGAGACAAATCTTTTGCAATTTGAATGTAAAAACTTTTTCTATTTGAATCGTGTTAGAGAAAATTGCTCGGACATTTTAATGTCACAATCAGTAGAAGCATGTTACCGAACTTTAAAGGGGAACCAGCCTTTGGAATTATCGTGATCTCATTGACTGAAGAAAAATCAGATGAGCAAACTGTGAAAATTTGAGCAAAATCGGACAACCCTATCAAAAGTTATGAGTTTTCAAAGTTACCGAGATATAACGATCCCTANCACAATCAGTCATCTCTCAGAATCATCTCTTGCCACCACGGCATCTGAGCAGGAATTCAGATCAATCTTTGGAGAGCGCCCTCATCGTATCCAGCGGAGGAGGGGCTCCGAGGACTTTGTCAGGCTCTCGAGAATAAGTAAGTGCTTAGGCCAGGTTATGCCATATTTTTTAAAGCATTGTGTTATAAGTACGATCTAAATATTGTTTATATTTGAGTTATCAAGTGTTTTGGGAAAAGAATTTGAATTTGCTATAAACTGTAATATCTGTTTCCCCCAAATTGTATGAAATATCTTATCACATACACAGGCAAGGCTCAGAAGCCTCAATTTGTTATCATCATCATCATCATTGTCAGTATCATTGTTATCTTTATCATTATCATTATCACCATCATCAACATCATCATGATTGCCACAATTATCATCATTATCATCATCAACATCAACACCGCCACCACCACGACCATCACCATCGCCAACACCATCACCACCACCACAACCACTACCACCCCCATCACCACTTCCACTATCACTACCACCATCCTCAGCATCATATTTATAAGACATTAATTCCAAATTTGAATCTGATTATCCTGCCATTGAAGTAAGAACCTTAAAGTGAAGTAAAGGAGCCAAATAAAATGCACTCTTGATTTTTCCTGTGCTGTGTATCACCATCTCATGTGCTTTGTGTTGGCAGGTCGAGAGAGAACAATCGCCCTTCGCAGGCAAGATGGAACTTATGGCATGAGGATACAGAAGAGCAAGCCAGTCGTAGTGACCAGTGTAGTTCCAGGTATTTACATATTTTACCAAATTTATCATAAATTCTTTGATGTGGAATTCCATTTGGATACAGAATTTAGAATGATAACAAACGTCACTAAACTGGGTGGTGTTTCACCAGGTTAAGAAAGACTTTAGGAATGACTTTACGCACAACTGGTATCAGTTCTTATGCTGAATGATCAAGAATCTTACACGCAATAAACTCGTTAACATAGTTCAGTCTTTCTTAAAGTCGTGCGTAACTTTAAGAAAGATTTGATGAAACAGCGCCCAGGTGCGGTATTCTGGTAGGTGTCTTATCTCGGTGTCTTATCTTTTGTCTTATCTCCATAAGATAAGACAGTGCTAAGACAGTCTTAAATCGGTATTCTGAAAACTCTCTTTTCTCTGTCTTATCTCTCTTAGGACCTCCCTATCTTATCTCAGACAACCAATTGAAATCAATGTTCCATTCCTCTCTTAATCTCATTGACCAATGAAAACCTTAGCTGAGGCCTGCGCAACACAGTTTCAATACGCTGAAACACTTTGTGTACTGCGCGCTAGCAAATTACTTGTCCTAATTAGCACGTGTTTGTTTTGAGCACATGTAAAAGAAATTCATCCTGTTGCATCAAGTTGCAGGTAAACGAAATTCATAAAAAAATTAATTAAAACAACTTTTTGAAAGTCTGTATTGGTATTTCCTCGTCAGATATTCGTTTCTAAACATGATCTATTTCCTAATTACGTTTAATGCAAGAAAAAATTGCTGCCATGGTGGAGATAAGACAGCTAGGAGGTGTCCTAAGTCTCTATGCGAAGTAATACATTAGAAAAGATAAGACAAAAGATAAGACACTTTTCAGAATACCAATTTATCTTATTTTTTTCCGCGCAATACGTTGCGCGCTGCATTTTTATGACGCGCAGGGGAGATAAGACAAAAGATAAGACAAAAGTTAGGACACCGAGATAAGACACCTGCCAGAATAGCAATTTAAAGATAAGATAATATTTTGAGATAAGACACCTACCAGAATACCGCCCCTGGTCTTGTTTCACTCAACAAGGCATTGTATTTTTGTGTGATTCCAGTTCCAATTTTTTGAGGATGTATTTGACAAGGACCATTTGTTCCTAGATTTAGTTGTTTCTTATTATTTCTCTTGTGTTGGGATCTAATAGGCATCTTTATACTGGAAGATGTAAAATGACATTCAAAATTCAAACACCCATTAGAAGGAAAGTGACCAGGGGCAGTATTCTGGTAGTTGTCTTATTTCGGTGTCTTATCTTTTGTCATATCTCCATAAAATAAGACAGTGCTAAGACAGTCCTATATCGGTATTCTGAAAACTCTCTTTTCTCTCTCTTATCTCTCGTAGGACCCGCCTATCGTATCTCAGACAACCAATCAAAAATCAATGTTCATTCCCCTCTGAAACTTATTGACCAATGAAAGGCTTAGCTGATGCCCCTGTGCAACACAGTAGAAATACGCTGATATGCATACTAGGCGCGAGCTGATTAATTGTCCGAATGATCACATGCTTATATTTTGAGTTCAAAAGTTCAAAAGATTCGTCCTATTGCATCAGGTTGCAGCTAAAATAATTTTACAGAATTCAACACAACGCTTTATTTTGAAAGTTTTTTTGGTTTCTCATTAACAGACTTACTTTTATCATCATGATCTATTTTCTAATAACGCTTAATGCAAGAAAAATTGCTACCATTGTGGAGATAAGTCAGCTAGGAGGTGTCCTAGATTTCTATGCAAAATAATACGTTAGAAAAGATAAGACATTTTTCAGACTACCAATTATCCTATCTTTATTCTGCGCAATATGTTGCGTGCTGCGTTTTAATGGCGCGCAGGGAAGATAAAATAAAAGTTAGGACACTGAGATAAGACTGCTTCCAGAATACCAATTAGGAGCAAAGATAATATTTTGAAATATGACACCTTCCAGAATACCGCCCCAGGGTTCCGTAACAAAATAGATACAGTCTATTTTGCGATCAATCACAAACTTTTGTACCTGGTTTTCCATCGATTGGAAAGCTTTTTTTTTTAAGTGGTTGCATTACTGGTTGCATGAAGAAAAAAAACCATTTTATTGCATTGTTTTTACATTTGTTATTCATATTATATCTGCCAAAAAGAACACAGTAGCATTTAACAAAAGTTTCGTAAAAAGGAATTAATGAATGATTTGTCATTGCATACCAGTTGAAGAATAAATCTTTTCATTATTTTATCTATTTATCAGTTAATTATTATTGTATGATATGGAAGTATTAATCGCACCAGATGGTTTTAACCAGAAGATCAAGATTTATTTGAAAATTTCATTTTGTTTTTCAGTGGATCAGTCACAGAAGCAAAATTATATTTGATGTGAAATCACATTCAATTTTCTATCAGTGTACACAACTTGTATGTTAGAATCTTGTTAACTTGTAATATTTATCTGTTCTTATTTTAACCAGATGGTCCAGCGGAGAATGCAGGGTTAAAAGTCGGTGATATGATACTGAAGATCAACGGTCATGATGTAAGGCAAGTCCGCCATTCAGAAGTGGTCAAGCTTGCAACTGAAGGTATGCTATCTTATGCATTAATCTGTTCATACATGTATCAGTGATCCCTTAACAAAAAAAATAACATAACACTCAACATCCAACATTAAGATAGCTGATGGAAGCAATTGTTAGTTTCAACTTATATATTACAAAAATATTCTTTAAAATGATCTGATTCCACCCCTCTACATGATTATTTATTATTAAATAAATGGATTTTTAATGAAATTGTTAAACAGTAGTGCCTTGCAACAACATCACAGTCGTACTTTAATGCATTACTTGATTCATCTGGAGTTGTTTGATACTGTGTTTTGCAAGGTTCTTAACAAATATGGAGATGTTTTTGTAGTTTCTATATTGACACTTATTTTCTTGATTTCTCTGTTAGTCTTTTCTGTATGTTATTTTGAAGATGCTGTCATATTCGACTATGTAAATATTAATTTTGTAGTTATTAGTTTATTGTTTTTGTAGTTATTAGTTTATTGTTTCAGTGTTTAAATCATTAGTGTGTAGAAGGATTGCCAGAGGTACGTACAAAATCACTAACAAACCTGGAGATATAATTACATGTATGTTTATTCTCAATTAGCCATTGTCGCAGCTCGAATGCTGTTGGGTAATGTACTCAACTTATATGTATATACATAATTGGTATTCTTCTTAACTCTGTTGTAGCTCCTGAACCATTGATGATTTTTGTAGGAACTGTGGTATGCCACAACTTGAACCTTCTTTATGACCACCCAATCATGAGTGGATATATGCACAATCTGTGGTATACAACAAAAATGCATTTATCACCATCTTTATGTACTCTGTTGCAGCTCCGGAGCCACTGATGACTGTTGTTGGGATAGTGGTATGCAACAGCGCGAACCTTCATGGCGACCACACTATCATGAGTGGCTGTATGCACAATCTGTGGCATACAACATATATGCATTCATCACCATCTTTATTTACTCTGTTGCAGCACCCGAGCCACTGATGATTGTTGTAGCGACTGTGGTATGCAACACTATGAACCTTTGTGGCAACCATACAATTTTGAGTGGCTGTATGCACAATCTGTGACATAAAACAAAAATGCATTCATCTCTATCTTTATTTACTCCGTTGCAGCACCCGAGCCATTGATGATTGTTTTAGGGACTGTGGTATGCAACAGCCTCAAACTTTATGGCAGCCTTATAATTTGTGGCATACAACATACATACATTCATCTCTATCTTTATTTACTCCGTTGCAGCACCTGAGCCACTGATGATTGTTGTAGGAACTGTGGTATGCAACAGTATGAACCTACATGGTGACCACACCATCCTGAGTGGCTACATGCACAAGCTTGCCAGCACCGGTATGATCAAACAGTGGAGAAGAAGATGGTTCGTTCTCAAGCACGATAACTGTCTCTACTACTACAAAACAGAAGATGTAAGTCTCTTGTAACACTAAGGGGGTGTTGCTCAAAATCAACTGCAAATCAACTGCAACTTTGCACATTGTAACGCGCATTTTCATTCGCGCACCGTATGCACATTTTAGAAAATGCGCATGAAACAATGATTTTGATTGGCGCGTTCCGATCAACTGCAACTTGCGATCAATTGCAACCTTTGAGCAATACCCCCTAAGACATTGTTGCTAGAAAGTAGTTCAAACACAATTTATGGTTGATCAGCACATGTCATCCAATCATTGCTTCTTGCAAATCTAGACGGAAGCACACACTGTGGGTGATTGAAAATGTGACAGATTTTCAGTTGATGAGCAACTTTCTATAGCGACATCCCTGGGTGACTTTTTACATGCCATCTTATTTTTACAATGTAAGCCAGTTATGATATTAGGTATCCTGTTTTTAAGCCCCTTTATTACTTTTTTCATTTTGTACTTTTGTCTAAAGCTCCGGCAAAACATTGCATGACCATGGACTGTTTGTCATGTTCAGATGAAATGAAAGATTAATAGATAAACATAATAATGAATCAACCAATGAATTGAATAGTAGTGAATGTAACAATTAATAAAAAGATAAATGATATGTAAGTAGAAGTAATCAGTGGCAACATATACAAGCTTGCCAGCACCGGTATGAATAAACAGTGAAGAAGAAGATGGTTCGTTCTCAAGCGTGATAACTGTCTCTACTACTACAAAACAGAAGATGTAAGTCTTTTTGTGAATTTATACTCTCTAACATAAAGTCTTAATATTCATTATTTGTGTCCAAGACCCTAAGAAAATAGTGCATGATGATAATGATAACATAACCATCTTTGATGAAATTGGATGGATAACTAACCAAATTATTAAAATTTAAATGATTGAATAAATGAATAGATTCAAAGAGAAAAAAATTCAATAAATCATAAGATGTTGATAGATTAAAAGATGATATACGTTAGGTTTTTACTTTTCACAGGCGATTCTAAGAGGGTGTCACTAAAATGTGTTGCTCGGAAATTAAGAATTTATTGATGTTCATTTTGTTTATTTTTCCAAAGGAAGTCACACTTTCTAAAATAATTTGTTATTAAGAAAGTGTATTGTCTATAATGAAACACAAACATTATTTTTTAAGTTTCCAATGAATAATTGTAAAATTATCAAATTCTAGTATGCAGTTACTATTTTAGTTTCTCTATTTAACTTTGATTGATAAAAATAATGATCATAATGAATATTCCTGAACCAAAATGAACAATTATGAGCCACAAGAATGATTGAATCAAGGAGAATTATCCGATCTGGTACCTCTAACATAAAAGAGGCAATCAAACTTACAACTTGTGAAGCGTCACGGTGAAATGGTTCTGACTCTCACCTACCAACTAGAGGGTCGTAGGTTCTAATCCCACCCATGGCGACCATGAAGTAGCTACAACAACAAAAATGTAATGTTTTGTGTAAAATTTCCCTTTGAATTAGGCTTTTAAAATGATATATGAAATTGATCTCCAATCATTTAATCTGATCTTATTTCATAAATAATTTGTTTTATGCTGTTATCTTGTATAATTTACATATGTAGATAATGTATTTGGAAAGGAGGTAAATGTCGAATTGGAATTCAATTCATTTCCCATTCAGGACATACTACCCCAAGGAGCTATTGTCCTTCAAAACTACACCGTCACAAAAGCAAGGGATGCTGGGAAGCAGTTCTCGTTTAAACTCACCAAAGAGGGCGCTAGAACATATGTCTTCTACACAGCCAATGAGGAGGAGAGAAGCAGGTGAGAAAGTTCTACTTTTCAAATTTGTTGTCCCAAAAGAATAAAATAGTTAATTGTTAACATTGGTAGATAGGATTCGGAGTAAACCTGTTTACGCACACTTTTACAGTGGTTCCATTTGATTTCTTCATGCATCATTAAAACAAAAGTAATTTGATTAGCAATTAGCGTTATTTAGGCATTTTTTTTTTCAAAACTCAAAACTTTTTGGGGTAACAATATTGCATTTTAAAGTATCCGTTATATCGCCTCATTGCTCTCCATAGATATCAAAATTTGTCATATTTCAATTTTCCCTATGAATGTCAGTTTTAAATGAACAGAGATAATTAATAGCAACAGCAAAGTGTGTCTTTATCTTGAGAATAAACAGTTTTAGATATTGTCCAGTAGTGGGGCCAAATCAACAGTATAGATTTCTCCTAGCACCCTTTCATTGCTGTAATACAGCAACTTCAAATTAAGGTTGAAAATTTTTTTCAGGTTGTATTCCAAATGTTCATTTATAATTTTGCTGTGATATTTGTATTTGAGTGAAAAGCATTTTAAAAAATTCAGGTCGAGCCATTTTCAGAGGGTCGGTCAGTTTAGCACATCAAAACAATTTTTCAATACATAAAGAGTATCAATCAGTGTTTAATCAGAGATTGTTTCTATTTTGTTTTGTTTCTTGTTGTCCTTGTACAGTTGGGGTAAAGCAATTAATGATGCGGCCAATCCTAATCACAAGACAGATGTCTGGCTGGACATCAGCACACACAACGTTAGTCTTCCTGCGCTGTCAATCAAGGACCCAGAATGCACTGGGTTTCTTACGAAGTGGAACGGAAAGATGAGGAACCCTCGTAGGCGGTACTGCGTCTTGAAAGATGCCTGCTTGTATTACTACAAGGAAATGAATGCTTTAGAAGCCCAAGGTAAGGTTTATCATTATCATTGTAATTATCATCATCATACATTTTCATCACCTCCATCATATCAGCATCATCGTCATCATGACCATCATCATCATCATTACGATCACCATCATCATCACCATCACCATCATCATCACCACCACCATCATCATCATCACCACCATCATCATCATCATCATCATCACCATCATCATCATCATCACCATCATCATCATCATCATCATCACCATCATCATCATCATCATCATCATCATCATCATCATCTTATCAATATCATCATCATCTTATCATCACCATTATCATCATCATCATCAACATCATCATCATCATCATCATCATCATCATCATCATCTTATCATCACCGTTATCATCATCATCATCAACATCTTTACCATTATAACTCCCATTACAATAATGACTTCATTTTTTGTCCTTCTTCTTCTTTGTACTGTTTTTCTTCTACTTCTTTTTGTAATTGTACTACTTTTTTCCATCTCGCCTCTTGGATGAGGACCAAAAACCAATTATGTTGGTAGAAAGAAATGAAAAGTATGATCCTAGCATTAACAATTGATGATTTTGTATACTTGTTAAATAATTGATGTTATGTTTTTTGTTCTTTTTGTAATGTATTTTGAAATGTGGCAAATTTTGAGATTAACCTTTGACAGGTCAATGGCCTTCGTTAATCCCCCACATCCTCCAAACTTCACTTCTTTTCGCCATTCTATGCTGTCTTGTTTTTTCTTATTAATAATGTGCTTTTAATTTTTTATTTTGTGTATTTTTAAAGGTGTAGAATTGTATTGGTCGACATGCAGAAATTGATGTAAAATGAGCTAATGTATTCACAGATTGCTTTACATGCCTAAATATGAATGTGTACGATATTAGGATGAGAGTCTAGCAATTATTCTGGCGTATGTTGTAAAAACGGCGTATCATACGAAAGTGCCAACCACGCGTTATTCCTACGGTGGGCTAAATGATTGGCACGCGGGCCAGAGCAGCGTAGAATAGCTAGAGCGACCGGTGTATTGTATGCGCCGTGTGAGTTTGCATTCATTTTGTACGTGAAGCATGTTGTGTTGGGGAGAGCGATGCTATCGTCATTTCTTATTTTGGAATATTTAAGCCATTTCTTGATCGATTTTAATCAAACAAACTATGAATATGCTTTAAATTGCCATTGACAAACTGAATTATGGTACTACTTTTACTGCAGCTCACAAAGTAGTGAAATATCTGAAGCGCCATCTCTCCCCAAACTGGTCTATTGGTTTAAAGAGATGTGAAATAAATTGAATTGAATTGAATCGAATGAAGGGGAAGATAATTTTAATTAAGAACATAAAGTAGAGATTAAGAACGAGAATTGAATTTGGAGAGCGGAAGAAGCAGAATGATTTAGATGCAAACATTTATCCAATTGAAACTTTCATGAGCTGACTTTCACAATAAGTTTTAAGGAAACTTTTTGCATTTAACAGCAATTTTTAATTGTCCAGTCCAGTGTCTTCAATCAATTCTCCAGGGGTCTCCAAAATCACTGCATCAATTATTTGATCTTTTTCAACTCTTTCAATTTGTTTCTTTTTATTATATCTAGGTTTGGTTCATCTTCACGGTTACCGTATCCAGGAGACAGAATTAAAAGGAAAGAAGTTTGCATTCACCCTCAAGCCACCCGATGAGGAGCTGAGAGAATTCTACTTTTATGCAGACCATGACACAGATCGCAAAAGGTATTTTGAGGACAACAATAGTCCTTCATTCATTTTAATTTAGTTTAAAAAGTCAGTGGGATATCACAAATTTATTAGCAAAGTTATAAAGACTTTGAATAAACAATTCTAAATAGATATCCACACCATCTGATTCCTTGGTATATTATCATGGGATCCTTGTAACTATTGCATATTTTATACATTGTTTAAAAATAATCTTTGCAAACTGAATATTGTTCTGTCATCCAATTTTTATATTTTGATATTTCTGCAATTATTTTGATCATCAATGATTTACATGAAAAGATTGGAACTCTACAATATTCATTCATCAATGATGTCAATTCATTTGAAAATCATTTTGCATTTAAAAAATTGTGAAAACTTGGTTAATAAACTGTTGAAGTGGGGGTACACTGATAGCTCTGCAGAGTGTGAATATGGGCAGGAGAGCCAGTATATGACTCATCTTCTGAGCTGCAATACAATGTCGCAATCTTGTACCTAGACAGAAATGGCTGTGGTGAATGACTTGGCTCTATCCTGTGTGCCAGACATTGAAAAATAGTTGTATGATGACACAAGGTGATGATGATAAACAAACTGACAATTGCTTTCTCTCGCTACAATGTTTTGTGATTGAGACAAATCTTTTGCAATATGAATGTAAAAACTTTTTCTATCTGTATCATGTTAGAGAAAATTGCTCGGACATTTTAATGTCACAATCAGTAGAAGCATGTTACCGAACTTTAAAGGGGAACCAGCCTTTGGAATTATCGTGATCTCATTGACTGAAGAAAAATCAGATGAGCAAACTGTGAAAATTTGAGCAAAATCGGACAACCCTATCAAAAGTTATGAATTTTCAAAGTTACCGAGATATAACGATCCCTATCGCTGATGGGGGTCCGTGCGATCGACAAATTCGATGGAATCTGTGACGTCATGTCGGACAACTTCTCATTCACTTTGTACATAGAATTTTAAAAAATGGATTAATGTAAAATTTAGAGTAGGGTTGCAACATCATTCTTCTCAAATTACACGCAGAATCAATACAGAAATGCTATACCCCAATCGAAAATTGGCATTTTGTTGACTTTTCCGAAAAAAGGAGAAAGTGTGAAAATTTGTATACAGAGTGAATGAGGAGTTGTCCGACATGACGTCACGGATTCCGTCGAATTTGCCGATCGCATGGATCCCCATAAGCGGTAGGGATCGTCAAAATCTGTGACTTTGAAAAGTCATAACTTTTGAACGGGTTGTCCGATTTTGCTCAAACTTTCACAGTTTGTTCATCTGATTTTTCTTCATTTAATGACAGCACAAAAATCCCAGGGGTCGGTTTCCCTTTAATGATTTATTACTTTCTCTTTCAGATGGGTAGCAGCCTTGGCGTCATCCATAGGACGTTGGATTCAAACCAATACCCCTGATGATGCTGATGATGATGGCACCGTCATGTATATATGAGGACCAAAGACACTGAATCCCTGCCTCGTCTTTGCGTCATCAATAGAATACAGGATTCGGATGAATGATGGCACTGTCATGTATACATGTACAGGAGGAGGAAAGCTATCAATCCTTGCCTCATTTTTATCCATTGGCCGTCACATTTCAGATGGGTCACAGATACTCATCATGATGGCTCATCATTAAAACACTGGATTTAGACCAACAATCCTGACGATAGTCGCGATACAGTCATGTATATATGAGGACCAAAGAGTACACACGAGTAAATAATCTCTCATAGGCTTACGTGCAAAATGGCACCCAATCAGACATTCATTAAAATAGAACCTATCTACAGATTTTTTGTTAAATTACCGGGCGTGATCAAAATATCACGTTCATTTGAAAAATTTACTTGTCAGGGGCTTTTTATCTGCTCAAAAAAAGTTTTGCTGGCTAAAATGAGACTAACCGATAATTTAGCACCACGCCCACAATGAATCTCGGAAATGGTCTTAGGATATAAAATATTCCATAGATAGCCCCAAAT
The DNA here is from genome assembly GCA_036244855.1 of Temnopleurus reevesii. Classification (NCBI taxonomy): domain Eukaryota; kingdom Metazoa; phylum Echinodermata; class Echinoidea; order Temnopleuroida; family Temnopleuridae; genus Temnopleurus; species Temnopleurus reevesii. Next base: position 18,987 of record BQKZ01008077.1, on the reverse strand, counting down.
GTTCAGAAATTCTCCAGAATGAAAAAATTATTAAAGAATATAATTTACGACGTCATTTCATTACATTTTCACCGACCCCAGACATTATTTTCTTATCAATATGACATTCTAAAGCATTATATTCTTATGCAAATTTACATACCCCTTCCCGAAAT
>BQKZ01008076.1:0-28734 GCA_036244855.1 Temnopleurus reevesii | reverse complement strand
GGATAATTTCATTATCTAAAAACTTTAAGCATTAAACATGGGAACTCGGGAGCAGTTAAGATTTTTTGGGGGGTTAAATTTGTTGGTGGTGGAGAATGTAAAAATTTAAGCTAACACTGTGCTTTAAAATATAGATCAAATCCAATTCTAGTTCAAAGTAGTTACCAGGACAATAAAATACCGAAACTTATACATGCAAGCATCTTACAATTCCGTGTTAACTACCCCAAATGTTCAAATAAATGCAGTCTGTGATTTATGGGAAATTTTCTGGCAACTTTGCTAACATCAGATATTCTCTAATCTCGCGGATTCTTTTTCTGTAAATTTTACAAGAAGCTCTATTTTCCATCACAAAACAATTATTCTCATCGTAATTTATACCCCTAATCTGATATTCTCCATAGGAATCTTCCCCGTGCCATCGTGATCACCATCTGTACCGTGACCGTTGTTTATGTCCTTACAAACATCGCTTATTTCGCTGCTCTCTCACCCGAAGAGCTCCTGGCTTCAAACGCAGTAGCAGTGGTAAGTATTCATTTACAGAATTGCAGTTTTGTTCAAACAATACACTTTTGTAATATGTTGAAGTTATTTTGTAAAGTAATGAATAATGTGATTTAATTCAAATGAATGATAATGATTGAGATGAAAATAATGGTTTGACACATCAAACAAGTTTGCCGGAAAACTCAGAAATGCACACTTTGATAGAATGCCAATTTCTACCAAGTTGATGTTACCAAAGTGATTAAGTAAAACTTAATATAAGAATATTGACACAATGCAGGGGGAGTTTTTTTTGTCCTATGACCCACTATATTTTACGGAAATAGTTTATATCATGTTTTATTCTTATTGTGAAGTTTATATATGAACAAATGTTTGTCGAGGAGTTATTCAATTACAAATATTCATTAACCTATATTTCATTGGTCTAATTAACATCTGTTGATATTTTTTCTACAGACATATGGAGCAAAGGTGCTCGGAAAGTTTGCTTGGATCATGCCTGTAGCTGTGGCTCTGTCTACGTTTGGATCAGCTAACGGAAACATGCTTACATGCTCAAGGTAAGATTTCATGCTAATGAATCTGAAGAAATTATATTGAAATGTATGATTTATTTATTTATTTGAAAATATTCATACAGGCACAAAAGATCTGCATATCTGTTGTTTGACATTGATATCCTGATAATACAATAAGATGATATAAAATCATGAGTAATATTAAAAAGTGCAAATAAATATTGAATATTCATTGAATTTAATGTTATAATATCCAAGTTACCTTAATCATTATCCTAATCATCATCATCAGGATCATGATCCTCATTCTCGTCATCATCATCATCATCATCATCATCATCATCATCATCATCATCATCGTCATCCAGTCTTCATCAATCGTCATCCACCATAATCATCATGAAAATATCCACCATCTGGTGTATTTTGATAAAGTATAAATGCCAAGAATTGATCCATTTCAAACGGACTAACATATTTAGGAAGAAAAGCATGTTCCATGCTCGATCCGGAATGCTTTATCAAGACAAGTAGATAAGTAGATAATAATTATCATTTATTCCTGTCCAGGTTATTCTTTGTTGGTGCCCGTGAGAAGCATCTGCCTAACCTGCTCGCTATGATCAACATTGAGAGAAATACACCAGTGCCATCATTATTGTTCACAGTGAGTAATATTTTTGTAGCCAGTAGTATATGACTGATAGATTCAATACAAGTAACTCGATAGTTTCAATATTGGGATAGTTTTTAAACTTTTGACTCAAGCACTCCAGTGATCTAGCGATTATGACACCAGTTAAGTAACCTAAAGGTTAGGAGTTTTAATTTTGCCTGGTTGCTGGGGATTTAATTAATAATCAAACAAACCCCAACAACTATAATGACTGAAAAAAATAACTGTTTGTTGCCCAATAATATATTTTTAAGTAATAGAGTTAGTCAAAGGGAATAAGTTTTTTTCATCTATTTTTTTATATTTTAGAAAACGTTTCATGTAGATATTAAGACTTGGAATCTATAGTGAAAAGCAAAATAACGTCTGGAAATTAAATATCAGGTTGTACATTACATTATCTGTAATTACACTGTAAAGTCCTAGATTGGGCCAATCCTAGAGATTCAGTTGGTGAAGGGCAACCAAACAGCTCTTAGTGGTTGAAATAATTCTTGCCTTATCCCAACATGGATAAACACTGATAGACAGTGCTTTACCGAGAAGCTCTTAGTGGGCCTCGTAGAAAACAATGTTATGATTATGTTCTTTCTTACCAGAAAGTTTACCAAAAAGAACAATGGCTGTAAGATTTATTCCCAAGCTTATTTATTAATCAAAAGATCAAATAGAACCATCCTGAAAATATTAATAATAGTTTCAATGTCTGCCTTTAGTATGTTTGTTGGTCCAAGAGTCAATGTACTTGTATGTCTGGCAAAGCTACAAAGTGGGTGTAATTTTGATTTGCATACTAGTAAGCCAAAAAGTGTTTTTTAAACAATGGTTACGAGATTTATAGCCAAGCTTATTAGTTTTTATTGATCAAAAGATCACAATGTCGTGATGAAAATGGTATGATTTGAATGGTTGTTTCATTGGCTGCCTGATGTTTACACTAAGTTTCCTAAAGGATGTTTGCGAGTCTAAGAGTCATGTGTCTATTACGGAAAGCATTGTCTATCACACTTTAAGATTATGTTATTTCGTTATAAGTCGAAACAGACTAAAGATTATTTTCAGAGAATGTATTTTTTAATATTATTGTATTTTTATACCAATCAAATCCTAAACCTGACAATATTAAAATCTTTATTTCTCACTTACTGTTTTCAACTTTTGTTCTGCATTCAGTGCTCACCATCTTAAACTGGCAATGTTTTACCCTCATAAACTACTTCAAATTTGTGACAAGAAACTAGAGTTCTTTCACAATCATATTTCTTGTTTCACCCACAGTCCTTGCTCACCATCTTATACTTCTTGACTAGCAATGTTTTCACTCTTTAATTACTTCAACTTTTTTATGAGAAAATAATTTTCTTTCACAATCATATTTATTGTTTCCTCTACAGTCCTTGCTGACCATCTTGTACTCCTTGACTGGCAATGTCTTCACCCTCATCAACTACTTCAACTTTGTGACTTGGTTCAGCAGCGGTCTGGCCGTAGCTGGTCTGGTGTGGCTGCGATACAAGGAGCCTGATAGGCTAAGGCCATACAAGGTATGATTGTCAACATTATCAAACAGGGTCCAAATTCTGAATATCTTTTAGTTTAGCAAAAGTATGTTAATTTTCGTAATTTGCGTAACAAGTCAAAATTACGATATGCCATTGGTTAATATTTGCACGATGTCTGCAATGATTATTGTAAGGTTAAAGAGCCCTCTTCGCACCCACCGCGCAATAAGCCCTTGTTATGACGGTTAACATAATTTTACGAAGCACAGAAGATAACATAGTTTTCTGAATTTGGGATCAGATAATGTATGATATGTGCTATTTTGTTCTTTGCTTTGGTGATAAAACAGTAAGTAGACATGAACTAAGTCAAGTGTGAGTTGGATGTCTTCTTGCCTTTTCTCATTCTTACAATTTTACTCACAATTGATCTCACAATTTTTTGATCTTATGCATGTTGAATTACAGTCATAAAAACAAACCAACCGGCATAAACTTTATCACGACACAAAGCCTAATTCAATGTCTTACCTATAGCAAAGTAATCAGACGACATTCCTCGATTCTTGCATAGTGTCAACCTGTAGATTTTCTTTCCCTGAAAAGGAGTTTAATCTGCGTATGTTCATCTTCATCTGGCTAAATGTGTTGAAATGTGTCATAGATTGCCTTTTTCACTAAGACAGAATGAGTCCATCCCATATCATGATGGTAATTTAGAGGGTTTATGTCTTTGTGAACATAACAGCAGTGACCTTCCCAACAATCTTAGGGGGTGTTGTTCAAAATCAACTGCAAATCAACTGCAACTTTGCGCATTATAACGCGCATTTTCATTTGCGCATGGTATGCGCATTTAACAAGACGTGCACGAAACAATGATTTTGATTGGCGTGTTCTGATCAACTGCAACTTGCGATCAATTGCAACTTTTGAGCAACACCCCCTAAGTCCTTTTGAATAGAAAACATTGATCATTAGAAGGAGGACTCTACCAACTCTTTTAAAATTGTCTCATTGAAGGTTGCCTCGTACAACTATGAAGAGGGAATATTTATTTCTAAGTTCATGCTAATATTTGGAAAGTAGAATGTCTTATTTATATTATGCAACCTTTTATTGATTATTTCCCTTTCTAAACCATCCAGGTGAACATCATTCTTCCAATCGTCTTCATCATTGCCTGCATATTCCTCATCGTCATGGGAACCATCGCAGCGCCAATGGACACTCTCATAGGAGTCGCCATCATGTGTACTGGTATCCCAGTCTATTTCTTCATCGTCAGACCCAAGCACAAACCTGAGTGCGTTGTGAAAGCTAATGGTATGTATATTAGGGATGAAAAAAAAACATATAGCGGTGCAGAATTCGAAGGGCATTTTCATTAGTATTTTATTCATGTTTGTCTTGTTAGGCCAGTTTACTGATAGCTTTGAATCCATGTCGTTGCTTGCAAGCAAACATTGCAGTGAGTAACAATTGAGTAACAATTACTTGTATTGGGATTCAATTTTTGTACATTACTTGTTGCTTTGTTGGGAAAGCTTTCTGGATGTCGAGAATAATCTTTGCGTATAAAGTATGCATAAAAATAGGTAAACCTGCCTTTAGAAAACTGTAATCATCATATATTTCTGTAATTTTCCCAGCATTTACAAACTCACATACAAACATGAAACTATTGAATGAAACCATCCCATTAAAGAAAGAAGACCTTAGATCTTGTGTAATCAAATTGACTGCTTGTTGCACTTTACTTTATTATGCATTCCCAAGAGCAACAAACTGTTCCCATTAAGAAAATGTCATTCTTTAGAGAAATTAGCACTGCTTTAGTTGGTGTAGAATAGGCATTAATGAAAAAGTGTTTTCAATTTTCACCATACATTGTCGCAATATCCCAGTTAGTGAAATCACTGATGATACTAAAGCCTTTCTTGACATATAACTCTAGAATAGACCTTGAAAATGAAGCAAATCATCATATCTTTGTCATTTAATGTTTCTTATCTTTCTCTCTCTTTTCAGATTTTGTGACCCGTTGGTTCCAGAAACTCATGTTTGTTGTCGCAGAGGAGAGGTAGTGACTGGTTGAGTAACTTGAATCCTGATGCATTCCTTAAAATCAACTGGACCTTGAAGATGATAAAGAAAGGGATCACAAGAAATATTCATCTCACATTTTCCTGAGCGAACACTTTGTAATGGATCTTGCTCGCATTCCATCAATCAGCAAGTCATCATGTTTCATCACAAGTGGATTTTTTGGCAACATTTGGAGACGTGGGTATGGCACCATTCTGTCTAAAAAAACCCTTTTCCTCATGAAAGAATTTTTTTTAGAGTTATAGCTTTTCATTTTTAGACAGAATCGTTTTACATATGAATATTTCTATGTTGTTCCCTCTATATCTTCATCTTGTAATAGGTCAAGGTAAATTTTTATTGAGTGAGTCAGGCTTTATTCTCAACGTGAGTTGTCAGAAGCCAATTTCAAAATAACCTAACATAATAATGTCAGCTTGAAAATTATTTTATATTTTGAAGCAATATTTTCTCTTTTTATGTACAATGTAAGCATCTTTTCTTTATGTGTTCGGAAAATTAGTGTTTCTATGTGTGCATTTTGTTGTAGTTATATTAAACAAGACTATCCATTATTCATTATGAAATGTTACATAAGCAGATATATGGCCTAAAAAGTCATGTGTATATGAGCCATGTATAGGATGTACATGAACGGTGTGTCAGGGGTTTGTAAAAATGATGCGATTGCTAGCAAATCATGTGCAAATAAATTTCAGATCAGTTGGAATTTAAATGGAGTAATCTCATAGGCCTGGGGTCCTTATGCATAACATGCATGCTACAATCATTTTGATATGATACTGCTGAGCAACTGCCACCATCAAGTTTGATAATATATTGATATTATGCACCTCAATCATTATTCATTGTTTATTTGTTCAGGATATTTATTCTTCTTCTCATAGGGAAAAATAAATGAATGAGAATATTATCAGCAATATGAATTTGAATTTAAAGAAAAATGAACAGAATAAATTAATCACCCAATTCAAGCCTTAACTACATGTATGTGGTGTATATTATCAAAAGAAACGGGTCTGGTACCTGTCCTGTTCTAAAGTTGTGTGCAAAATAATGGGGAAGGTAACTTCCATTGTTTGTCCAGTTGCTTTGTTCCCTCAAATCATAGGGCAAATGACACTTTTAAATTTTCATATTTCAGGCTCCATGCATCACATGGCATCAAATTGATGTGTATATATGCCTGACAAGTAATATAATAGCAGTTTGTTTTATGCAATCAGATAATTCTAGCATGATAAAAATTAGAACTTTTACTTTGAGACTCTAAAATATATTGATATATTTTTCATGTGTGTCGTCTGAGGTGATGAGTGAGAGTGATTTTTGCCTTCATTTTGCATGTGAAGTAAGAAAAATGAAGATTTGGCAATCCCAAATGTATTTACAAAGATGCCAACATTCTTAAATATAATGAGAAAGCAAGCTTTTTTAACCATGTGTGTGAGTGAGTTGTATTGATAATACAAAGCATGGAACATATCTATACCTCTTGCCCTTTATAGCATATATAAGGAAGAGCAAACACAAATCAAGGTAGATTATCTGTTTATTTTATATTTGATGTTCTTGATGTTTAACGTGTACATGTATTTGTAATGTTGTCGATGTTATATTGTCATCTATTTTCCTCTCTTATGTACATTTTGGCATTTGAAGTATGGATTTAAGATGAATGGAGTGAATTACTTTTGTTTGCAACTATCGAGAGAAATGTCTTTTTAAATGCATACAATTATGATGTACAATTATATATTTACATTGCCTAGATCTTTTTGAATTATGTAGATGATGTTAGATGTCTAATGGAAAGTGATGTTTCATATCCTTGTTTTATAAGGATATATATAAAGCTATATCTGACCTCTTTATAATGCATTTCAATGTGTAACACAATATAAACTATTTCCGAAAAATTAATTCGAACGCAAATTCTATGCTCCTTTGTAATGCTATTAAAATTGGAATCGGCTTGCTATTGTTGTGTCCGCGCAGTTGAATAAACGGCTTACAAATCTATTGACTGCATTCAACTTAACTTTTTGGAAATAGTTTATATCATGTTGTGTGTACTCTGCTTGTGGCATTTTTCTTACTCAAAGCCAGATCTTATTTTTGAGTGCCTCTTTTTTTCTAGATATACATGTATGATTAAAAATTATGCAATGGAATAACTTCTTAACACTACCTATCAGCACAATACATTCCATGAAACGGTTCAGGGTTGTGTAAACTTATAAATCTTTTAATATCAAAATAATATCAATAATAGATCAAAGTCATTGTTTCAAGTAGCTTTTTTACTCCATAACCTTGTGTCTAATTGACTTGTGAGAAGTAAAACAACTGAAGTTATTGAGAAGTGAAATAACTGAAGTTGAAGTATATTAACCATTGTTTTTCTTACATTTACATGAACTTGTCTTTGAAATAAGTTACTGATTAATAAAGTAGTCACATTTTCTCATTCATTGTTTGTTAGTCGACAATTTTTTTAGGAGTCATAAGCGGTGCTACATCATATGTGTATGGCTTAACACTTAAATATATTTATATTTTCTTGGAGAGAATGGAAATATATAATTGCAAATATATTAGTATATATTTTTCTTATTATAAGATATGCCTATTATGGTAACAATTATGTATTGATGTATGCATGTGCATTAGAGTTTTTGAAATGCCTTTTAGAAGATGGTCCATTAGAATGAAAATGTTAATTTGTAGGATTGTTACATTCATAGTTTTATCATAAATATTGAACTCTTACGAATTAAGTGTGAATCATCTCTACTCATGTTATTATTATTTTGGGGTTTGTAAATGTGTCAAGAAGTCAACCTTAGTCTAGTTCTTTTAGTTTCATAAGGATTTTGTTGTTGTAAATATCAATGTTTCACTGGCAATTGATTGTGTTTTATTTGAGTAATTGTACATGAAGAGAAACACTCTTGGATTTTTTCTCTCCAATCATCCCTTTTGAGCCATATATTTCATTTGAATTTTGTACATTCTCTCTTATTCCCATGTTATTACGTAGAATGATATTTTTATGTTTATTTTTTCTTCAGCTTTTTTTTTTGGTTGATATTCACTTCAAGACAATGTTATTGTTTATATTGTAAAATATATTTGTTGGAATTTATTTGCAGTATTTGGGGTCATAAAAAAAACTTTCTTTATAATATAAACATACTCTTCTTCTAAATACTGTATTAAATGGTTTCACTTTGTTCTGCATTAAAAATATGAGAGAAAGAGGGGAATGATCAAAAGGGGAGTGGGAAAGTATGAAAAAGGACAAAAATAAATTCAGAGAGAGAGGGAGGGGGAGGAAATGAGAAACAAACGTAACCTAATACATGAGAGGGAGAGGAGGGGATGAGAGGGTGCGGTTTTTAAAGGAGGGAGAGAAAGAAGTGTCAAAACAAAGAGGAGAATGAGAGATAGGAGAAAAGATGAGCAAACGGAGTGAGAGACAGTAGATGGAGAAAGACAGAGAGAGAGAATGAGAAATAGAGAGAAAGGGAGAGAACAAACAAGGGGAGGAGTGGGATTGGCATAGAAAAACACCCCACTTCCTCTAAACCCAGAACTACCGGTACACATTTTTCTCACTCACTCTGTCCCCCTCTCTTTCCTTTCTAATACATCATCTTCTCTCCCCTTTTTCTTTTCTCTCTTCATCTTGTTCTCTCAATCTTTCTTTTTACCCCCCCCCCCCTCTCGCTATCTCTTGTCTTCCAAAATCACATTCCTCTTCCATCTCCCACAGTCAACTCTGCCTAAGTCAAACTTATCTAAGTTGAAGTTTTGGAAGTTGAAGTTTTGGAACAAATACGAAACTGCCATAAGTTACCCCCAGTACATCTTTTCAACGCCAAATTTGTCCTTAGTTGAACAGATTTTATATTCCTACGAGATTTGACTGAAATAGATCTCCTTTCTCTTGTTCCATCTGTCTACTGCTCACTTTATCCTCTATCGCCTGTTCTTCGACACACATCCCATCTACATGTCACGTCTTTCTCTTCTACCCCTTGGTTTCCTGTCTTACTAAACTCATACACCCATCTTCTCTCCACAGTTGTTCTCTATATATCTCCTTCCTCTTTTCCCATCCATCTTATTTTCTCTCCTCTTCTCTCTCACCTCTTCCTCTACACCTGCCCACAGGAAAACACTCACTCCATCTCTATTTCACTTCTGTATACCACTCTCCTCTCTCTCTCTCTCCTGTCTTATTTAACACATCCCTCTTCTCCCCACCATTTGTTCTCTTTATATATCTCCTTTCTCTTTTCCCATCCATCTTATTTTCTCTTCTCTTCTCTCCCACCTCTTCCTCTACACCCACCATAAGAAACGCACCCACTCCATCTCTATATCACTTCTGTCTACCGCTCTCCTCTCTCTTTCCTTTCTTACTTTACACACCCCTCAGTCTTCTCTCCACCATTTGTTTTCTCTACATATCCTTTCTCTTATCACATCTCTCTACCTTTCTCTTTCCTTTTTTTTAACCCTTTCACCTCTTCTCTTAACGCACATGCACTCTCGTTTTCTCTTGTTCTCATTCTCCTTTCTTATGCTCCAACTCTTTTCTCTCCTCTGTCTCTAGACTCTTACTTTTCTTCCATATACACAATATTCTCACAATTATTAACATTTCAATCAAATTCAGTACAAGAGTTTAAATAGATTCGGCTTCAAATAGTAATAGTACTATAAAATATGCTGTTTAATTGTTTTGTACAAACATGACATGATCTCATACAATTTTCATAATTCAAACCACTCGATAAAGCATGCCCTTCACATAATGTTCCATCCTTTTAATTATTGGAGTAATTTGATACCTAAAACATTGAGAACATTAGCTAGAGGATGACAAAAATATCAATACTTGGCAACGATACATATGTAAACCCTTCATGTATAAATTTTCATGTTAAAAAGTTATTACAATATTCTGGTTCTTCAAATTTTTATAAACGATGTGCATGTTACATTTTATGATAAACTATCGATAATTTGAAGAGATTTTTGTGTTCAAAATAATCCCAATCAATTGTTGAACTCATATATGAAAAGCAACTATAAAAAGGAGAGGAGATTTTTCTTTAGAAGTCTATTCATCCTTTGTTAGAGAGAAATGGAATCATTTATTTTGGTTGATCCTAACCAAATTGTGGATTGTTCTTAATAATCATAATTGATTATAATAAATTATGAATATTCATATTGAAACTGGGGAATCATATTCTTGAAGTTATCAATTCCATGAATTGATAACTATCAAGCATAATAAAGTAACAGATCTTTATATTTTAGACCATAAAGTACTTTTAAAACCATACTTAACTTCACAGCAATTGGGGAAAAAATGAAATAGAAAAAAATTATACAAAAGAAGGGGGCGTCAGCTATCTTTCTCGTATATATTGCTTTCTGATTTCCTCTCTTGCGTCTTTGTTTTCTTTATCAACAAATTGCAATGTGTAATTCTACACAAGACAGATTTCATTCGTTCTCAATATATAGTACTTACAATAATTTAGGAATATGTTTCAATTCAGCAATGGGTCCAACAGTAGATTGATACAATTTAATCCCCTCTCCTCCCCCATACACAGTGACTCAAGAAGGAGGTGAAGGAATAGCCTCAAGATTTTAAACATGAAAGCGATCACATTCTAAGCAATGCTCTGTTGTCCATTTCTCATCTCTTTTCATCTTGTTTGAGAAGGATCCTAGAGAAAAAAAAAGGATAAGGAAATTAAATGAGTAATGAATAGAAGCAGCTATAATTAATCTAACTATGAGGAAGTCCAGGCAATGCACATAATTATGAAGAGATATATCTCTATGAGAGTAATGGTATTACTACAGTCACTAGACAATTCCAATTAGGAAATTCCAGGAATTGGTCAACTACTATGTACATCCAGAAGCCATTTTCTCCTATTTCACTTCACTTCATGAATTACAGATACATGAGCAACAAACATTTATGAGCATTATCCCAAAGTCTACAAATCTGTAATAAAAGATATTAATAGAATAAAAAGTCATTTCCGAAGTAGGGGGAGGGGGAGAGCTGTAAAGCATTTACTATATGATTACGTACCACTTTGTTCTTGCTTTGACAGCCTCTTGCCTCACCAGTCTCTTCTTATCATCCAATCTAGAAGCCAGAGATTTGACAACAGTCTTCTGATGTGGGTACACCTAGATAGACAATTCAACAATGATATTAGGCCAAGAAAGAAAGAAATTTTCTTTGTCTTCCATCAGCCGACCCCCTGCAAATGACTAGACCTGAACTTTTTCCCTTTAACATTTCACTAGAATAGAAAAAATCACAGTTAATCGTTTATATTTTCAACCAACCATCCAACAGTACAAAAAAAAAAGAATATCACGGTTTCATCAAGCCTCCTGGCCTTTATGATTCCCTACTTCCTTATTTTGTTATGACGTTTCTATGTCATGAAGTGTACTTACGACATTGATCTTCTTAAGAAAGGAAAATAAATTAATTGAATTGAATTGAAAGGGGGTTATAAGATTGGCAGAGAGGAATTATTTTCAAAATCATAATGGGGCGGCCCTACATGGAAGGTCCATTGTTGCTATGAATACTTTTATGCAAAGTATCTGTAACATCTACCGGTATATAGCCCCAGTCACATAGAAGCCCTGACTAAACACGACTCAGCATGACTGTTTGTTCAGGGACAGTTAACTCTTAAATGAACAAAGAGTTGGGTTGAATCGTGTTCAGCGGGCTTTCTATGTGAATGGGGCTTTAGAAGTAATATATAGATTAATTGAGATCTGATTAAATCATGAACGATCCATGGCACTTTACTTACAATGTGATATGGGAATGATGATACAGCACTAATACACTTCAGCGATGCTATACGCACTTTCTGTTGAAAAAGGATACATAAATCACATTAAATCAGTTAATGAGGCATTTAGGCTCACTGATCAGTTGAGGAAATAAAATAATCATACAATATACAGGAATTTTTGCATAACAGATTCTTAATATTCTATTTTGTTTTCCTTATAGAGCAAACATAATTAACAATTCATGTTGCTATCCATATTCTTAACAGCATTGATAAAATACTAGTAAGTATGAATGAATTCCGTTTTGGCTGATTAGTTGTGGTTTCCAGTTACTCACATACTAGTAATTGTTGAAAAAAAATATTTTTATTGGTAGTTTCAATCAAAGTGTAATCGAAGTGCTCATGCATCAAAATATATGTGTTTTTGTAAATTCGTTTTTGAGAAATAAGAGGTAATTAAGTTGATCTCCTCTGCAGTTTAAGAGCAAAAACCATAGGTGATTTTGATAAAAGCTTAACTCCAGTAGGGTTTGTAGAAGAGTATTCCAGTTGGAAGCCAGTATCAATAAGAGGAATCATCACCCATGAATGGTATGTGATATATACATAGTTCCAGTATGTTTGATATAAAATAATCAAACTGCTCCATAAAGGAGAGTAAAGTCTCCCCCAGTGGGAATCAAGAAGGGGAAACATCACTCACCATAGACGACTGATATTTTCATAGCTCCAGTAGGGTTGGTATTAGATTATCCACCTGCTCCACAAGGGCGGGTAAAGTCTCCCCCAGTAAGGACTCCAGTATGTCTAGGATCGGTAGGGTGGGGCGAGGGTCCATCACCCTCAGGGCTTGTACCAGACGGGGGATGAGAGGGGGTAGCTCGGCCAGGAGGACGGGGCGTGGTATGCTGGGTAACAGGTGGCATAGGGCACCGATGGCTCTTGTTTGCAGGTCTGTATGAGGATTGATGAAAATAATGAGCAGTTATTCATATGGAGGATTTTCTTTTTTTAGCCGAAGCACGATTGCTATTCCATTGACAATTTCATTGACTAAGGGGATGTTGCTTGGAAGTTGCAAATCAATTGCAAGTTGCATTTGTTTGTCATATGAAAATAAAAATGTATGTTTCAAGTTGTTTCAACTGATTTGTATTCACATTTTAGCATCTTCCCCTTGGGTTCTTTAATTCTGCACTGACCAGTGCATTGACAAGTGTGCACAAACACAGAACTTCCTTTACAAACATGGAACTGCGCTAGAAAGAATCAATTGCGTAGTGACAAAAACATCTCATTATTTATGGCAACTCAATTTATTGAAATGAATTGTTCAAGGTAATTTAAGGTATTGATGTCTCAATAACTAAGGTAACAGCAACATTGCTTTGGAAAAATTGGAAGGATAGGCAAGTACTTCCAGGGTCGGGGGATAGGTAAAAACAAATTCTGTACTGTCTAATAAACAAAGGTACCTTCTTTGTTGAAGAGCCCCATAACAGCCGGGAGGGACTGCAAAAAGACCCTCTGTTTGTACATGATTTTAATGTCTGCGTGGAGATCCTCACTCAACACATCTACCATATCTTCAAGAAGCATCCCTAGACACTGGGGGACCTGGTCACCTAACTCTGCATCCTCCAGCTGGGCGAGGAGAGTCTTCAGGAACGATGTTGCTCTGGGGTGGGATCGCATTACGAGGGCTTTCGTCAGCTTTGATAAGGAGAAAAGTAAAGGTCGACCAAAATTATGAATGAATAAAATAGAAAGTACAAGGACGACTTTGCTACTGTAATAGGGTTTAGAGGCAGAATGCAACAATGATGACAACAATGATAATGATGTAGGTGACCTGAGCACCATATTCTGTATCCTCCATTTGGGTCTGAAGGGTCTTGAGGACAGATGTTGCTATAGTGATTATATTGATATGGACAAACTGGTAATCTATCTATCTCATCAAGAATATTAGATTGGAAAATCTCCATTTCAAAGTTGTGGCCCATAAGCATTTAGAACAAAATTTCAAATGGTGGTAAGGATAAAAACAAGATTGCACATATCTAGTACTATAAAATCATGACACTTTCGAAAAAGTATTACACTTGAAGGAATTAACGGATGAACATGTCTGAGTGCCAGATCAACTATGTTCTAGCCCACTCATGACATCTACAATATTCAATGGTCAAAGATTTCATTTAAGAAAGAAAAGCTTGGTCAACTCACCAGGGTCCAAGATAAAAGAGCCTTTTCTTTGGTCAATCCTTCTTGACCGGACGACATTCCTTGACCAAGAAGACCCTCTGCTTCTTGCAACACCTCATCTAACTCTGGTCCTGATGAAATAAAATAGAATCTATCATACTCCTTTAAATCATAGCATTAACAAAGATGACAATCATTCCAGAATACGCAGTAGTTGTATTTTCATATGAATTCCAGGAACAAGTTTCATTTTAAGTGAATGGATGCCAGTATGATTACTGTTGTTGGGGTGTCTCTCACTTTTGTTCAGCTGTTATGTTATTCACATTTTGATGTTTATCTCATGCATAATAATAATAATAATAATGAAACACTTTTATATAGCGCATAACACAATCATGCGAAAATCCCTAAGCGCTTGAAACATGGAAAGAGAGAAAGAAGTCAGAAGAACTAGGATTATCAGTAGATTAGTTGTTTTTGAAGAGATAAGTTTTCAAGTTTCTTCTGAATTTTTCATATGGTGTAATATTTGTGAGGTAATTTGGGAGGCTATTCCATAAGATAGATGTGGCATGTGAGAATGATCTTTCACCATATGATTTTGTAGCCGTTTTAGGTACAGTGACCTGTGATCTTCTACTAGAACGCAGTGATCTCTCAGGTTTATATTGTATGAGCAATTCTCTGAGATATTCCAGAATGGCTGGCATCTCTGCACTTAATGAAGTGACACAGTCATGATTACATACTGAACACATAAAACATAAAAATTCATAGCAATTGTTTTATGTTTTATGTAAAGTTGTTTGGTAACAAAATTGTTATTTTGGTTAATTTATTTTCTGCCTGTGAGAAATGGCTGAACTTCCATGATTTCCTGATCATAAGTCAAGCAAGTTGCAAGGTACCCAAATTCGCAAATACTTCCATACACTTCTCAAAAATGGCAAGGAACTCCTTTCTAATTGCTTTAACTCTTTCGCTACGGCGCGCCGCTCACATCGGCGCGATAAAATATTGACGTCACTGTAAACATACAAGGATATACGGGGATCCCCCACTGAAGCTGGCATATAATATACCGTACGCTAATCTGCATGGCCTCTGACCTTGTTTTCAGCTGATGAAAGCTGCTCTCCGTCTGAACATAAAGTAAAAACTTACAATGCTTTCCCTATATATTCCATATTTTTCCCTAATTTCATGCACTTTATTCCGTACAGATAGAGGGAATTCGGAAACTGAAATTTTGTAGCGAAAGAGTAAATTTACTATGGACTCACTTTTCAGGATGGGTAGAGGAACAAGAGACATCATACAACAGCTGAATATCAGCATGTTTGATAACATGCAAAACAATTGCATTTGGGCAGCTTAGAGAAATATAAATCCTTATACGAAAATTTATGTACACATTTATTATTGACTGTTTAATTTTTTTGAGGATTGTATGCAAAATAAATGGCTCCTACAGTATATCCAGTATATCCCTACCTGCAGGGTGTTTGTTGATGACCCCTGTCAGTGCCTTGGTAGCCCAGGTGCTAGTAAGCCAGACAGGACTCTGTGCACCTAGGTGAAGTAGACTCATCATCAGCTGNTTATGTGAGATAATATTATGATGTACAATAAAACTTGTGCATGGTTGTTTTCTATGTTTTATCAGTGAATGGAAAATA
This sequence comes from Temnopleurus reevesii, assembly GCA_036244855.1. Classification (NCBI taxonomy): domain Eukaryota; kingdom Metazoa; phylum Echinodermata; class Echinoidea; order Temnopleuroida; family Temnopleuridae; genus Temnopleurus; species Temnopleurus reevesii. The sequence continues at coordinate 12,654 of BQKZ01008076.1, read as the reverse complement.
AAAGAACTATTGGAAGAAAAAATCTCTACCTGCAGCGTGCTTGTTGATGACCCCTGTCAGTGCCTTGGTAGCCCAGGTGCTAGTAAGCCAGACAGGACTCTGTGCACCTAGGTGAAGTAGACTCAACATCAGCTGTTTGGACGAGGGTATCTGAACATCTCTTCTCAGGGAGCACACGATTGGTTGGAGTACTATGACAAGCTGGGTCTGGTGGGCTGGTGAAAGAGGCTATCAAGAATAATTGATAATAGCATAGTTGAGAAGTGGTGAGTAAAGTGAGGTGATTGGAATTTCTCTCTATGGTCATGTCATAAGCACAATTTAATCTTCATTATCATCATCACAATCATTTTCATCATTGGCGATATCGTGATTTAAGTCCCTCCTCGCTGAGAATGCATGCATTACTTTATATGCAAGTCTATGGAGGTGGATTGAGGTCCTCACTATGTGCACTAAATAAACCATCACTGTTTAGAGTGAATCAGGGGGACATAAACTATGATCAAGCCTCATCATCATCACCATCATCATCATCATCATCATCATCATCAGAATAAATTCTAAAATCTGAAACACATCATTATCATCTTCATCATCATCACCAACATCATCATCCTCCTCATCATCATCATAAAATCTGAGAGAAAACATTAAATTATACTTACATTAAGTGGAAGGAATGGCAATGATGTGTTTGGATTGGTCAACTCAAGGCGATCTAACACCCCAAGAAATACATCAATACAGCACTGACATAAAGGAAGCCCCATGCTGTAAAAAGTGTGGATAAAATATTGAATACATAAATTTTGAATTTGTCAAAATCCTGGTTTTTACAAAGATCTCTTCATAGAATTACCAAATAATGAATAAAAGTTGCAAGTTTGAAAAAGTTGCAATTCACTAATTCAGTTTTTATATTTCCACAAACATTTATGCTAAATGTTTCTTCGTGATCTAAACTATTAAACATTTATTCTGTACGCGTATCTCATTATGTGATAAAAGTCCTATGTTATTAAGTCTAAGACATAAAGACTGTTAAAAAGATATCAATAAAAGTCTTAATTTCATAACGTTAAATACAACAATCATCCATATAATTGAGATACAGTGATATATAATGTCTAAATAACATGAGAAATTTGGAACTTACTCATTGTCTAATTTTGGAACAACACTTCTTAACACCTTAGCCATTGCAACCAGAACCTCCCCACAGCAATGTGGACTGTTCGCATTCTCAGCATTAGGATGCAGTGCCGCGGACACAACCATTTTCAATATAGGGTAGACAACAGATGATAGGAGGGACTCTAGATTTGAAGGACTACTGGCAAGATGTGTAGTCAGTGTGTTCAAGGTGGCAAGATAAACTAGGTGCTGCTCTGACTCTAAATCTGAAAAGAATAACATGACAAAACACAAGAGAATTAGAACATATTTGTGATCGCAATTTGTTTAACAAACATATCTATTAAAGTTGCCAGAGATCTTGTGGAGTCAAGAGAGCCAGGCAATACACATCCAACTGATAACTATACATTTTGGGTATTTCTACACTAGATGAATGTGTGCCAGTTACAACACAGAGAAAAAATATTTTTTCTAAAGCTAGCTACTATAATCATGCTGACAATAATAATAATAAACTTTTCTGATTCAAATTAGAAACAATTTCAAATTCTAACCAACTGCGCCTCTAAAAGGGCCTACAATAACTGGATTTCATGTTATTATTCAGTTTATTAAATTCAACCAAACATGCATGTCAACTATGCACATTCTCCACTCTATTCCAAATAATTTCTGCAGGTTACTACAAGGCACTCTAATCCAAAGTCTTGCAATAAAGGTCATATTTTCACTGATGGTGAAACCATATGCTATTTCTCATTTGAAAATCCTATTTCAATGTTGTCTTCAGTGAAAAAAAAAAATTACAGACATTTTTACATGTTCAGCTAAGTTAGCACTTCTCCCGTTAATAGATCCAAGATGCTTAATAAGCAAACATATTCAGTTAAATTAATATCTAGTTGCACTTACCAGTTTTAGATAATTCTGCCATCAGTTCATTGGTAAGTGATGAGCTGAGCTCAGAGGATGTATTTGTTACTATGGTTGCCATGTCAACCACTACTCTTTGGTAGCCCGGTTCTCCTGTGAAAGATAAAATGTATACTTCATAGTTTCATTGTTTATAGTATGATGGCAACTGAATTATACCAATGGTGAAAGACTAAGATACAGCAAAACAATAATACCAATATATGAATAATGAAAGATAGGACCCAGTGAATTTGTTTCATCTTTGTGCATGGCAACAGTGTTAACATTAACTGTCCAGCAAAAATACAACATATTCCAATTTGGGCACTGGTATGCAGAAAAGCACTAACCTAAATACAGATGATACAAAGGAAAGTGTAGCATCATTTTTGGGGCAAACTTCCAGATTTATTCTACACAGCACAAAAAAAAATTAAAATACGCATCATCAATTTCTAAATGTATTCAAGTGACATTTGTCTGTAATTCTCTATGTACTGTCTAATGCTGGACTAAAGTTCACCTCAATAAGTAAACATACGTAATGACAACTGATACGTACTGTTTAGTTAGAGGCAATTATCAGATAGGATTCAGTAAATGATATATGTACAATAGCAATCCTAAATATAGCATAGGGGTCATTAGAAAATGTAAATCATTCCTGGGAAATCCTTGATCTGATTCTGCCAAACAATGTGACAAGGTACATTCTGTTCTAAAGCATGACTAAAGATGTAGTAGGAAGGGTATAAAAGGCTGTCTGGTATACTTTATGAACATGCAGAACCAATCCTTTCAATAAGAAAGGGGGTTGGTATTGAAGGAAAACCATTTCTTTAGGAATGTGTAATTAAAATTACCATGAGCAAATCAATAATACTATAACATAAATTTTGATTAATGAATAATCATTTCATCAGTTCTAAATTCATGATTTGGATGTCTGCATGGGACTAAATGATGAGTGATAGGATATACATATCAGTCTTTGCTCTCAATTGGGCATGTAATTTCTTTAAACTCAGGTATAAAATCTAAATATGTTTGAAAAGCCTGAAAGATCTAGGGCTTGTTACATAAAAGATGCAATTAAACTTGTTATAAATGTTAATCGTAAGCCTATGTACTACAGAGGTACAATTCAGTTTTAATTAGTTGTATCTCTTTTATGTTACAGGTCCAAATTGTCATTACGTATAAGCTGTACAATCTACAATTTACCTTTCTGTACTGTGGTCCATAATGCAGTTAGTATTGTGGATTTCACAAATTCAGTATGCCTCCTTGCTAAACAGGATACCGTCTTGATGCATTCATTTCTGAGAAACAAGTGATTAAAAAATTATGGCGATCATGAAAATAACCCTCATCCATAAGTTTTCAAAGCAAGTTCTGTTAAATATTGGGATCAAATTTAGCATGATGTGGATTAATTTTTTGTTGAATTATAATTAATTTATAAATAACTTCATAGATATTGAAACATCAAAATGCTCCTTCTTTTGTTAAATATATTATTGCTTTGTTTTGGGAGTATATGGGGGGGGGGTTCAACCATAAATGTCTTGCTATTCACAATGTTTAAGCACCAAATAATATCAAGAATAAGAAAGTATCAAACACATTGATAAAGCATTGATCCAAAGTATTAAATACAATTCACGATTTTACATTTAGCTTCAAATTGAATTATGTAATGCAGGGACAAAACCTTTTAATAGGCGGGTTTACTAATAGATGCAAATTCCGCCGTAGATTCTCGGCCGTAGAACGCGCGATCGCGGCGAAAATTGGTACGTATGATGCTTGCGGCGTACTCTACCAGAATGTATGGTTACTTTTTCAAAAAAATTGTTGAAATAATTAACTATGCTACATTATGCATAAAATAAGTTTTGGGCTCTTATTCACTAATTAAATCTCCAATTGAGCTGATTTCTTTTTGAAAATATTCCTTTTAGCATTCTCTACAAATTTGTTTAAAAAAAAATTCATTATCGAAATTAATTTCTTATGTATTTCATTGTTTTACGAATTTCTTATGTACNATGGTATTGAAGGAAAACTGCTTCTATAGGAATATGTAATTAAAATTACCATGAGCAAATCTGTATGGTGCTGTCACATTAATTCGCTCATCATATTAATTCGTACATCATATGCATTTCTACAAATTCGATGAAATATTACAAATCTGACATCACCATCGTAAAGAGCGTTGTTTATTTGCCTAAACTGGAAATTTTCTTAGCAAAAGGACCAAAAACAATGAAAATATTGCCAAAAGATCGGCATATTTGCTTGCATTTGCAGAAAAACATGGATCTCGCGACACTAATCTCAATCCTTCCAATTTTCGGACAGAAATCATCAAATTTGTAAGTAAGCAGTCATACCATTTGATTCCTTGATATTTTGTGGTCAAACTACTGTAAATTTTGCATCTTAGATGGAAGCAATTTTATGGTAAATCTTGTTCAAAACGGGGTCTACGAATTAATATGACACAGTTTGTTGACAATTCTTGCCATTTTCCAGCATGGAGTGATGCGATCATTTGTCAATCGAATTTTGATATCGCGATATCTCCGTGATTCTTTCGTGAATTAACTTTATGTTTAGAAATATTTGAAGCCTAAAATATCTAGTTTCATTTCGTGCCAAGATTTTAGAAAATAATGTTGTATTTTGAGAGATATATTTTGCTAAGTACCACGATCCAAAAATGCTCTAGAAAAAGTATACAAATTAATGTGACCCCATCATAATACTACATGTATAACATAAATTTTGAACAATGAAATATCATATTCTTACTTCTGAATTTACAATGGTTTAGAGATCTGCAAAGGACTAAATGACAAGTGATAGGATGTACATGTATCATTTTTCTTTGCTCTCAATTGGGCAGGTATCTTCTTTAAACTCAGGATTTAAATTGAAATACTTGTTCATAGATCTACTGTCATAAAAACTGCAATTTACTTTTCTGTACTGTGGTCCATAGCGCAGTCAGTATCGTGGATTTCACAAATTCAGTATGTCTCCTTGCTAAACAGGACACGGTCTTGATGCATTCATTTCTGAGAAACAAGCGGGAAAATTGGTATTAGAGATGACAATAATGATGATGACGATGGTAATGATGATGATGACGATGGCGATGATGATGATGATGATGATGATGAAGATGACGAAGATGACGAAGATGATGAAGATGACAAAGATGATGATGATGATGATGATGTAGGTTTCTCATCTCCTGTAATCTACAAGCCTGCTATTGTTGTATCCCTGCTTCATATTCTGTCTGTGTATATTTCACATGCTAGCATTGTGTGTGAATGTCAATGAGACATGTCCTGTGTAATGCACAACATGTCAATCAAATCCACTTAACAATCTGCTCATATATATAATTAGACCTACTTCATGTTTAAACAGCTCAATATTGATGAGGATGATTACTAACCCTATCTGGCTTGAAGGTGGGGGGGGGGGGGGTTATTTGACCCCCTTCAACTTTTAGTAATTTGGCCCCCTTCAAGTTTTCTTTCAGCTGTGCCCCTTAACTTTGCATTAGCTACATCTCCTTGCAATTGTGACTGTGGCACAATTTCTTAGTTCACTTTAAAAACAACCTCATGTAATCTCAGCACAGATTCTAATCTTAAATTGCTAGGAATAGTCATCAATCTCATATGGCAATCAATGTGTACAGGTTAGTTCACATACATATATATAATGCAAAAAGAAAATGTCGTCCTAAATGACTCTACACAGCTTGAACACAGAAGCATTCTGTGTATCAAGGTTAATTGTCCATTGAAGTTTTTATTTAAAATAGATAGAGGGTATAAAATTACCTAACACCTTCATTGGCTTCTTGCAAAAGGACTCTTGTCAGGTCATGTCCCACAAGGTCTAGCCTGTTCTGGTCCATCAGCACTGGGACCTGGACCATCTCTCCAAGGGTCTCTAGACCAGCCTGTCTCAGTTCTGGTACACCTTTACAAAATAGAATGTAAATAATTGTTCAAAAAGATCAGTGATGGGATTAATTGTGCTCTCAACAGATCAGCTTCTCTCACCTCACTTCTCTCACGCTCACCTCTTATCCAATCTTATCTAACCTAACCGTATTATAAATTGCATTATCTTACTTGATCTTATCTAGTCTTTTCCTATCCTACCTTACCTCACCCTACCGTATCATATCTTACAATATCTTACCTTTTTTTGGTTTCAACTTTTCTTATTTTATGTGTTCTTATCATATGTTAAATATTACTTGATCTTGTTTTATCTTATCCTATCTTCCATTCATTTGTCCTATCTTACTTTGTCTTATCCTGTCTTCAAGATTCAAGATTAGATTCAAGAGTATTTTATCTTATCTTACTAATCTTATCTTATCATATTTCATCTCTTATATCAGATCAAATCGTATCATAGCTTCTCTTCTCACACCATACCATACCATTCATCGTTCTTATATAATCTCGTTTTATCTGACCTTAACTTTTCTTACCTTGCTGCAATGCAAGAGTGGACAGGACGGAAGGCACAATGGTGTCCAAGTGGTGGGCAAAGATTTCTCTCCAGTCGTCTGACTCTTTGATATGATCATGGCTAGCTTGTAGGAGTCTCTGTACAACATCAAAGAGCACCATCCTCTCTCTCGTCTGTGAGACATCAAAATAAATCAATCAGTTTTAGAAATGCCACAAAGATTTGAACCAGAAATCTGAAAATCATGTAGAGTATGTGACTTAAAATTTGAAAACCTTCAACAAGCTACACTTGTCGTACAATTTGTGGGGGTTTGATATTGACAAGGGTATTATTCTTGCATCAATATATTTTGTTCATGTTTGACATCTATTCAATGTCTGTATGCACTTTGCAAGTGACTCATGGTCAATAATTTGATTTTTCATCATCAGATGGCCATCAAATCCTTTTTGTAAAAGTGTAATTCTGTAAAAATATCCTGATGCACAGTCTTTTTTTCATTACATGGGGATGTAGATACAAACTGGGGATTAATTGCAAATTTACTGCAAATCAGTTGCAAATTGAAATGCGCATTTTAATTTGCTCAAGATCTGCAGTCTTCACAAGACGCAAATGAAACAATGATTCTGATTGGCATGTGCCAATCAAATGTAAAATGCAATTACTCGCAAGTTTGTAGCAGCACTCCCTATGGCAGGTTGAATATAAAATATTACAAATTACTACATTAATAATGATTTCTTCATCATTAAAGCGTTTCTTACCTGGTCAAATATGTTAAACTGATCCAGAAGAATAGGAATGCTGTACTTGAGAACTGTAATGCATGCTGGGTAGGATGCTGCTGCTATGGCAACCAGAAGCTTGCTGCATGGATGTATCATACGATGGTCTGGCTCACATAGGTGCTGTCTGCATTCTATGGCATATAGAGAGAGGGGAATGGTCAAGGTTGTTTGATAACATTTGGGTGTTACCCATTAATTCTTCAGTGGTCTTTTCTAGTTCTAATAGACCAATCTAGTCTGCAAGGTGAAACTGTGTGCTACAACTTGCCACGATTACGCCCATTATTTATTATTGATTGCTTTAAATTATAAACTTGGTTTATTACCACTATGGCTTTATTACTTGATTTCATTGAATTAGAGTTGCAATTTCCAATTTCAATGGGAACCAACCCCTGGAATTGTCATGTTCTCATTAAATTAAGTTAAATCAGATAAACAAATTGCGAAGGTTTGAGCAAAATCGGCCACTCCGTTCAAAAGTTATGAATATGACGACCACTCCTGCTGATGGGGGATTCGTGTGATCAGTAAAGTCAATCGAATCTGTACCATGTACTATGTCTCTGCCAGAACTGTGTTCCGGCAAAACAAAAGGCCTTCCTGGAACAGGCAGTCTTTGAGTTTTGTGGCAAATGCAAAAACCATTAAAACAAAATAAAGGAGTGTTATGGTACCTGTTAGGATATTCCTGAGGAATGAGTTTAGATCTCCATCTCCCCCACCAGGTGATGACTGGACACCGGTAGACACCGCTGTTACCACTGCACCTAACGTCTTCAATGCTTCGTTGTCTAGCTCTACACTGATACCTTGCATTAACTGCAAAAACAAAATAAAAGATTTATGAAGAAAACTAGAACTTGTATGGTGTAGTAAATATGTTTGCGGTTGCACTATTTGAAGGAAATTAAAGATTTATTATAGATATTAAGAGAAATAAATCATTAAACACATTTTTTTAAAGTAATATTGCAATGAATGATCAAAAGAATATTCAAACAAAAATGAGCTAGTTTTCATAAATGGTATTGGCAATTATTCCACATCGGTGACTTCCATGAGCAAACAGCAGCAAATCCTGTTGGGATCAGTGAGTTGTACTGAGCTAGACTTTTTACATCGCTCCCACTATTTGAGAACTAAATTCCCTGATTCGTCCCTGATAAATTTTTGAAATTCCATATATGTCAACCTAATTCAGTCATTCTAATCTTGACACATCGTTAATAACCATAAGGTTACCACTATTTAAGGAGAACAAAATTTCTCAATTTTTCTCACTCTTGAGGAATATATAATCAAATTCTCTGATTTTTCCCTGACTGGAAAAAAAGTTTTAATTTTTCAGTTTTTTTTATAAATAGACTGGGAACCCTGTGTTACCCACCTCCTTCCTACAGTATGACCATATAGCTTCTATATACGACATGATATCACTCCTTCTGTAGACGGGTGCACAGGCTTGTAACAGCTGGTAGGTGTCTAACCGTGCCGTCTGCAAGTCGGAACTCAGCTTCTCCATCAACATGGGGAGACAGAACTAAAAGATGAAAGAAACAGACAAATCATATATCAAATAGAGGTTGAGAAATTTTACAGACAACAGTGGGTTTTCGAAATTAATGGACGAAAGCTTGTGGATGGTAAAAACCGAGTCAGTGAGCACTGGTATGTGCATCGTTTGTTGCGCATATCAATTGCGTCCTTGTTTTCTACTGTCCACATTTTTGGACTTAGAACCTCAAGCAATTCCCCATGTGTCTATTTATTAAAAAAGAATTATATACCCATTTGTATATTTCAAAGCTCTTACTGATAAACAGTAGTGAAGTAAATGGGAATTAAAACCACCTGTACTAGGTTGAAAATTCTGTAGTTACTGGTCTGACAGGTGTGTGTTGGATCGGTGGACAGTTATCGTGAAAGTCTATCCCCGTATGAAAATACAAGTCTAGAAAGCAGAAGAAATAACATAAATTCAGATGATTTTCAACCTGGTTCACAGCATGTAACGAAAGAAAATCTTGTTTAGCACAAGCTGCTCCAGAGTTATAGATCTCCAAAATGACATCCTTACTTGAGCAAGCTTGGGTGTACTTGAAAGACAAGCCTTGAGACCATGAGCTAGTTTCTCCCTGGTTATCCCATATGGATCGTTGGGAGGGGGATGGAAGTCTACAGGGTAGTAACAGGCCACTACCTCAAACGTCTCTTCGATGAACATATCTGCGGAAAAGGAATTATAAGAAGGATATTACTTGTTTAGTAGTACTAATAACCATTATAGAATATTACGTAACTGCACTACATAAGTGAATGACTGAGCATATCGTTATTGCTATAAAGTTTCATCTCGAGAAACAAATTTAGTGCGGTTTTGTTATTCACATTCTTATTCATATACTCATACATATTCTGTGACACTTTCAATTTTGGGGTGGGTGTGATGAGCAGGAATACCTCAGAATCATCTATCTTCTATCATAAATTAACGCGTTTATTAGGCCCATTCTCCTTCACACGTACTTCAATATGACCCTCAGACCACTAATGATATAAATAATTAATCTGTACATAATATTTCCCCAGTCTTGTTGTCTCTGATTAAAATCTTTTTCAGTCTTGCATTGGCAACTTCAAGGTAAGATGTCAACATGCATTTGACCCTGAACTTGCCAATAATAAAAAGTAGTAGCTGTCACTAAATGAATTTCCTTCATTTGAATCTGGGCTTGAAGACTAGGAAAATTGAGTGTTTTTTCAAAAGCAAAAAAAAAACAAACCCAAACAAATACATGATAAGTAGACCAAAACAAGGATGCACATATTCTATGCCTCTGACACCACCTTTCTGTGATGAAGGTATAAAAATACCACTGCTTAAAATACATCTCGAGTAAATTATTATAGTTATTATAATTACATATCTATATATACCCACCTATTTTGAAGTTATTGATGACGGTAGGTAGAATGTTGAACAATAGGATGAGATTCCTTGGATCCTTCTCCCCATCCATTGCGTGCAGGAAGCCAAGAACGAACTCTGACCCCATGCCTTGCAGCTCTGCATTGTGGGATAGGGTGATTGGGACATTAATTATTTCCTTTCCTCTAATCTTTAACAATGAATTATTTGAACAAAAAAAGAATTTTTCAGAAGAAATATCGTCCAATACAATATAATAACAATCCAAATGGTGTTTCACATGTCTTTAAAAAAACTCAAATTTGTATCTTCTGTTCATTTTGAATCAAAGCTTATTTGGTTCACAAAAGGTTCTATATATGATTCTTTGCATATTTGTACCATGTTCCTTATGCTATAGTATATACCCTATCATTACTATACATATAAAAATAAATCCCCCTAAGGTAATATCTCATCTCATTCAAAGTTGTTTACTTTGAACGTACAAAGAGTTCTGTATAAATAAATATACATGTAATGTAAGTATGAATGCCCACCTGCAAGGCTGGTTCTAAGTAAGTTATTGATGAGATTGTAGACAGTTCTCCTGTCAACCTGAAGCATGGTCTGGACCTGAACCTCCTTGAAGATTGCTGTGAGGACCTGGACCGCTGAGGATCCAGGGAAACTGGACTGAGAACTCTGAGATAAGGAGAAAAAACGAGGTGTATAAGGGCAATTCCTCAACAAAAACTGTCATGTCTGTTTGAAACTAACAACAGTTATTCAACGAAATTGTTTGGTATTTCAAATATCTGTGAAAGATATTATCTGTTGCACACATAAGATTTCAATGAAAGAAAGCACAATAAAAATGATAATTTTAATGATACATGTACAATATTTGGTTTGGATGTAAGGTGATGTCTATCATCTAAAAGGTTGGCATTTCTGCCAGATATTTGAAATCAACGTACCATTGCTAAAAATCCTTTGAGTGTGTGTTGGGTTATGGAGTGGTGATCTAGAAGTCTTGCACAGAGAAATTCGAGCAGTACTTGAACTGAAAAGATGGTAAAAATTCAAAGAGTGAAAAAAATGACAGTGTTTATTATAGACCAAATGGGGTTGGGTGCTTATTTTGAGCCAATTTTCAACTAGGGGGGGGGGGGGCACTTCAGGTATGTCTATAAAGATAGATACATGCACTGACATAGAACTACATACATGTATATTGCAAATGAAGGGAGGGACATCTATTTAAAGTCAAAGAGACAACAATGAAATAAGATAGACACAAAGAGAAATGGACATAGAATATAGGGAAATTTTCAATTTGAAGGACCCTATTTTACATAAGTTTATGAAAATACAAAATAATGTACTAAATTCTTGATTTAAAAAAGAATGAATTATACTTATGATGACTTATGAACTAGATAGTAAAAAAAGAGAAAGAAACACACACAAAAACAAAGGAGGTTTATTATGGTGAAATATATATTATTCATGATCTACAATTCAAATCTTGAGATACATACTTTGCTGCTGGTCCAAGAATGTTGTTGGAAGGCTTGTCAGCACCTCTGACATCAACTCTACTCCTCTGGCACGAATCGCCGTTTCTGAACTCATGAGGTACGTGCTTTGAAAAAAAGAGGTAATATTACACGATGTTAGAGTTGAGGGGATAATAGAGAAGATATAGAAAGATCTTTACTAATTGATACCAGATTTTTCATGAAGCAGCATCAGACATATAAATATAATCTGAAAGAAATATATAGGCTTTCTAGCAATAATATTATTTATATTGCACATTTTCTGGTACTGTAATTGCATCTCTTTCATTAGGAATCCTAAAATCAACATACTACCTATGAGCATAATGTTTTTTAATTCATCTAGTTATTTTTTGGTCAAATGTGGTTAAGCAGAGTAGTTGCTAGTCGACAGCTTTACAATAAGTTGTTTTATTCAATTCTAAGAACATCAGCAATTAAGACAAAATCCTTATTGATTTGAGAGTATCACAAACATAGAGATACAAAGTGCTTGCATGAAGAATACACTGTCATCTAGCACCATGGGAAGCTCTACCTTCGTAGGGTACTTGCACCTGGTGGTCTCCACACCGTCTATTGTCCATTGAACTCAAAACACCGCACACCAAAATAGACATTTATCCATTCTTTCTGTTTTTAAACTTTAACAGGCTTGAAACATAGTTCATCAGAAATTGTAAGAATTTAACATTTTGTCTTTTGATGGCATACAAGTCAAATGGAGGTGCCATCACATAAAATGCATATTCCATATCTTCTTTGATATGGTCTTATTCTGAAAGATAATCAGTTTGCATGAATGATTAGAATT
>BQKZ01008074.1:13754-26943 GCA_036244855.1 Temnopleurus reevesii | reverse complement strand
TCTCTCTCTCTCTCTCTCTCTCTCTCTCTCTCTCTCTCCCCTCTCTCCCTCTCTCTTGATAGAAAAAGGACGTCTTGATGTCAATTTTCAATAGTCACATAGTGTAAAGCCTACCACTTTTGACAGACTATCGGGGTGTTGCTCAAAATCAACTGCAGATCAACTGCAACTTTGTAAATTGTAACGCACATTTTCATTCGCGCATGGTAAGCTTATTTAACAAGACGCGCATGAAACAATGATTTTGATTGGCGTATTCCGATCAACTGCAACTTGCAATCAATTGCAACTTTTGAACAACACCCCCAGAGTGTAAATAGCCTACCACTTTTGACAGACTATACTTTACTTTCTCGGGCGATGAAATGGGGGGACCTAATTAATTCAGCTTGATGAAAATAGTGCAATATTGATATTGATTAAAAAAAAAACATTACATCCTCCATGCCCCGTCATAGCATGCACACTATTGAGGAATATAGAGTCAATAAAGATGGAACTGAACTGATACAATAATTTCATCCCACTTTTGTTCCTGTTTCCAATAAACACGTAATTATTCATGAATTCAAATAAAAAGGCTAAAGCGAGATGCATGAAAAAATGAGTGGCCGTGACACCTTTCCAGTCACTTAATTTCCATCGATTGACAGATAGAGAATGACGCGATTAATTCTGGCCGAGTGTTATGCAGGGGTTGAGGGATGAACGAAGAAAGGTTTCCAGAGCTACATAACATTACAAAAGAATTATAAATTCACATTAAAACTACATGAGGTTAGGCATGAATATTTTGTGCCTTTTGTTGCAGCGCTGCTTGTTGAAATTGTACCACGCACCGCCTTGATTAGGTATTGCGGGAATTCATCTTGGAGAGCCATAATTTGACAAATTGAGGATAAAAGTATTAATCAGAGAAATAAAGGATAATTTAAGAACCAAGCATGCATATAATGCTTTTCCAAGGAAGTTTCACTCTTAAATTGGTTGCAGAAAGGTTCCAGATTGGACCATCCAATTATAAGGACAATGACTTACATATTGTACAAAACCTTAAAAATCCAAGTGATGATGATGATGATGATGAGGATGATGATGAGGATGATGATGATGAAGATGAAGATGATGATGATGATGGTGATGATGATGATGATGATGATGATGATGATGATAATGATGATGATGGTTGAAATGACGACGATGCTTATACCGCTAGCGGTGTCAGTAATGGGCTGTAGTAGTGTGGTAGCGATTATTACTGTATGTATAATTATGATCGGGATGAGCTGATGATGATGATTAAATTGATGGTATACCGTAATTATGGCAATTATGATGATTTAAAAAGGTGATGATGTTGGGGAGGATGATAATAAAATGATGATAATGGTGATTGTGATAATGATGATGATGATGATGATGACGATGATGATGGTGGTGATTGTGATGATGATGATGATGATGAAGATGATGATGATGATGCTAATGATGACGATGATCTTGGTGTTGAAAATGATGAGGAGGATGATGGCAATACCGATGATGAACATTATCACTTCATTATTTTTTCCTAAATATTTTGGAGAAAAAGATTATGATAAAAAAAAATTGTTTACGTCTCCACCAACAGATGTCGATCTCATCTTTCATGGCTATTCGATGGAAGTGCGCCTGGATGCGATCCTTCTTCTCACGGACACGACATCCTTCTCTGCTCATTTCATCTAACAATCATGTTACAAAGAAAACAATGGCGCCAATATCATCACCATTGTAAATGTGGTGAATATGGCATTGTTAGAAATAGGATGTGGTAGTGATGGTGGTGGTATGATCATGTTGTAGTTAGAAATGGTAATGACAATGATGATGATGGTGATGATGGTGATGATGATGATGGTGGTGATGATGATGGTGATGATGATGATGGTGATGATGATGATGATGATGGTGACAATGATGATGATGATGATGATGATGATGATGATGATGATGATGATGATGATGATGATGACGAAGATGATGATGAGGAGGAGGAGGAGGACAATACCAATGAAGACGACGATGATGATGAGAATGAGAAGGGGGAGAAGAATAAGAAGAGTGTTATAATGTTGCCTGGTTATGATTGTAATGAAGATTATGACTTTTGGGAGAAAAAAAAACCCTAATAACTTTTTTACATTTTATACACACAGGTGTCGATCTCATCTGCCATGGCGATTCGATGGAGGTGCGCCTGGATGCGATCCTCCTCCTCACGGACAAGACATCATCCTTCTCTGCTCATTTCATCCAACAATCATGCTACAAAGAAAACAATGGCGCCAATATCATCACCATGAAAACAGCATACAACACGTGTGGAACACAAAAACAGGTAGATGGCAAACCAACATCCGGTGTTTGCGCTCAACGATTTGTTTATTTTGAGATGTCTGATTTAATTGGCTGAACTAATTTTAGATTATCGCTCTGCCTCTCTAATTATGAATAAATCTTGACGGATTTTTAATGAAGTTAGACAAGGTTGATCTTGAAATACAATGATGCATACATCAACTTTTGTACACAGTTATATGAATAATATGCTTTATTACAATTTCAAAGAATAAGTAAAGTAGATGCAATATGATTTTGATTAATGAAATTGTCAACTCAATCAAAAACAAGATGAAAGAACGACAAATTATTAGAGCAAGTTCTTTTCTTATACGTTAGTTGTCATATTGCTAAAATTATATTTCCGTTGGTATTTGACTTCGATACATCACATTAAAAATAAAGGAATTGTCATGGTTGACAATGGCAATGATAATACTCCTAACTTTGATTAAAATGGATTAAAAAACCCGATAGTGATATAGGAGTTAGGGGTAACTTATTGCATCCATCAACGTAACATAATGAATCGATTCTGCTTTTCTGTTTCAGATTACTCCAGCGGCCATAGTGTATTCAAATCGAGTATACATTGAATCAACCAGTGGCGAAGAACTGGACATTCTCGTCCAATGCGAGATTTCGCGACGAGATTTACCCGTCGGTGTAATGTCCTCATCGTCTCTACACGACGTTTCGTCGGTTTCATCGAACAACACTGTCAACGAAACACTGGACGAACCACAAGTCGGATATGGCGCGTTTTACGTTTCAATGGAGCGCTACACAGACACATACTTTACTGAAAAATACGCAAATTCGGAAACAAATTTGGGGCTAGACGAAGACCTGTTCTTTGAAGTAGAATTAAGAAATGTGGAAGATTTAAGGCTGAATTTAGAATCTTGTTGGGCCACTGTGGATCCAGTTGCTGATTCGGAACCGAACTATGAATTTATATCCAAAGGGTGAGTGTAATTAGGACAACTTATAAATCATCCAGTCTATTGAGGGCATTCTAAATACACTTACAAGATACTAAGATTGATCATTTCTATAATTGACTTAAACACGATATAAACTATTTCCTTAAATAAAGTGGGTCAAGGGACAATAGTCGATTTCGATTTGAACAGCGTTACAAAGGAACCTTGAATTGGCATTCTTGATTTTATGGATATAGTTTATATCGTGTTCTTATTGATAAAGTCAGGACTGGTCGTCAGGCCATTTTATTTATTCCATTTACATACATTATATAGCTCCATACTTTATAGGCTCATCCCGTAAATAAGAAGTGATAAAACTAATTAATAATCCTTAAGTTTTTTATGGTTAAAAAAATCTGACCGTTCATAATATTTCTTGAATTTTTTATGTGGGTAACAATATTTCTTTATGACAATACATATATAAGGAGTATCGTGGAATTGTTATGAAAAAAAAACATCGCTCTTGATTGGTGTAAATGGGCATGAAATTTACGTGAAATAGCTAATTTCTAGTGTTTTATAAGACTTTATAATACTTGCATTCATAATACTTTTAGTGTATTTTTTCTTTCCGAGATAAAATTTCATAACATATTGTTCAATCCTTCCTTTATTCTTTTCCCGATCTCGTGTCTTTTCGTTTCTTCACAGGTGCAAAGTTGACGATACCGTTGTGTTTTATAATAGCGTCACAACACCTTCAATTCAACGGTATTCGTTTCGCTCATTTGCTTTCAAGGGATACAGTGCAGAGGTAACAAAACGATGTCATGATTTATTCATTTATTAGGTCTTCTTTATACAGGGTAGCCCTTTCAATAATAAAATTAATCTACCAAGGGGCCCTGGGTACTGTCTCATGATGAAGTTACGGTAATAAATGTGTGTAATTTGAAAATATTATGCGTATTGTATTCATTAAGTAAAGTCTTTCTTAATTTCGTTTGTAACTTTAAGAACGATTTGGTGAAACACCGCCCAGCTGTTCGAATAACTACGCACGACTCTACAAACGAATTGTGATCCTCTCTCGAGTGCGCTTCAGCACACGGAGTGCATGACAGCGTCATCATTCATTCGTAGAGTTTTGCGTGGAGGGTTAAAAACACGATCCAGGGTAGTATTTCATCAAAAAAGGGATTTAAGAATGACTGGTATCTGTTCTTGCGCTGAATACCTGGTAGGTATTATCTCATGGATAACTGAGCACTAGAAAGGATACCAGTCGTTCTTCAAATAATTCTTATTATGGTGAAACATCATCCAGGTCCCGTAAAACAAAGATCGCAAGTCTATGGGAAAGCATGTAGCCCCAAGTCTGCAATTACCAGCTGTTATCAAAGTTTCTTTAATAATCTATAGTCTATGTTTGGACATTTTCAGACATTGTCGATTAAACACGACATCTTTATTTGTTTGCCCTTTTCGGCTTTGTATCTTGTCCCAATTTTAGATTGCAAAATCTACATAGGTGTGTCAAGTGTAGAACTGGTTAACTTGTGTCAATTTGGTTTAATTTTGTTTTTTCTTCATCCAACTAGGTTTACCTTCACTGCACAGTCTTCATTTGCGATGAGAGCAGCACAGATTGTATCCCTTCTTGCAACAACCGCAAAAGACGTCGAAGGAACGCAAAGCGTGACATCATCACCAGGGATATAAGAAGCTATAAATCTCATTTCAAACACTATTGATAATAGAACCTATGGGGACTTTATATACAAAGATGTTTTTTTAGAATATGCGAATGCTATCATCATCAATGGGAACCAAATATTAAATGGAACCTGTCTATTGTGTCGACGAGAACTTGATACCGATATTGGAAATGTTTTTTTTTCTGAAGAATCTGCAAATGAAATGAAAAGTTGAATTAGTTATCACTTTTCAATATTGTGTGGATGAGAAATTGGTCCCAAATATGTTTGATAGGGATTTTGTGAATTCATGACCCGAAACGCATTTATCAGGCAGAAATATGTCAGCGAGAACTTTGCTCTTAAATCTACCGATGTGGATCATTCTGGAAATGGTGCAGTTGTTCTGACTCTCGCCTTTCAACCAGAGGGTCGTAGGTTCGAATACCATCCATGGCGTTGATTTCATTGCCTGGCAGGAAATTATATTCCTTGAAGTGCCATGTACACTGGTGTACACCGGGATAAAGCCAGGGTAATAATAATGCAAAGTGCCTTGAGCACTCCTTGGAGTGGATACCTGCGCTATATAAGTTGCATCTGTCGTTATTGTTATTAAAAATTGTCACTGGTTAAACAGGTACCGCTAGCTTTTGGTTATAAAGATAATTTGTGTAAAAATAAATGGAATATTTACTTTTTAGTTGATGGGTAGTGCTGGGTTTACCCAATCTAAATTGTTTTTTTCGTAAAAGAAGTTTTCTATGGAAAGGGTTGTTTCGACTTTTTTGACAGGAACTTGATTTTTGTCAAAATGAGATCGAATGGAATTTTGGAATTTATTCATTTGAACGTCATTGACATGTACAGCCAACATTTTGTTCTGATTACATTTTTTTCATACACATTGTGTTATATCAAACAAATTATACAAAGTAAAGAAAATATATAAATGATTTAGTAACAATAATGAAACAATTGTATAGGAGATTAAATAAATATTTGACAACAACCATTTGTTACAATACACATCGAATCTATACAATTAATACATATTTATAGGTCAAATTTAAACAATTACAAATTATCATGGTTTGTATGTGTTATATAAAGACCCCGAACAGTAAAAGCGGTTTCTTCGAGCATTTGGAAAGAGATATTGGTGTAATAATGTGATATATACATATAGGTTAACTAGCATAAAGGTGCATAAATGAATGCCAGCTGCATAACATGCAAATACCTCCTATATTATGCACAATCCTGAGGAATGGGGAAGGCTCGCTCATGCTCAAATAGGTGGATTTTTTTTTAAAGTGGTTGTCGATCTTTTTTAAATAGAAATCGTTCGTTTTTATTAACATGAGATTTAATGCGATTCATTGCTTTAGGAAAATGTGAAATCGGAAATTTTAAGAAGCTTTTCATTATCNAATAGAAATCGTTCGTTTTTATTAACATGAGATTTAATGCGATTCATTGCTTTAGGAAAATGTGAAATCGGAAATTTTAAGAAGCTTTTCATTATCTAAAGCTAACTAAAGGTACAAATACGAATTTTACTGAAACTAAAGGTTTTTTTTTTATCAATTATAAAGGAAAGCTAATGTTTTGATGAGTTAGATATGGTTCTACTGAAATAGTTAACATATGTATACTTGTTAACTGCCGTTTCTAGATTTGGAGACATGTTGTAAATGTCTGTTACATATTGCGTTTTATGATTGTGGGAAGTGGAGTATTTGCGATATTAATGAAAGAAATATTGCTCTGCTGGATCAAGTTGACAACTTTTTTTTTTGGGGGGGGGGGGGGGAGGGAGGGGGATGAACCTCTTGAACACCAATCTCTTAACTCCGAAGACTAAAATCTTAAGACTTTTCTGTTTGTTGAGAATGAAATAATTCATTTAGGCTCAATAGCCTATATTGGGAATTTACTATCGTGTTAAGTGTGACAACAAAGTACAGCACATGAATTTTTTAATGATAAATTAACATTTTAAATACGTTAATTGGAACACTGTTAATCTGGGCTTTTAGAGTGTATGGTGTGAATAATATACCGAAAATAGAAATAAGAAGGTTTTTGTTGGTAACCCTAACTCTGAATATCTTATGAATATTAGAAAAGAATATGTATTCTTACACATCAACTAAAGCTTGGCATAGCAATCGATTACCGCTCACTCGACAAACAAATACTTTGGCCGGTATTCTGATGTCAAGTTTAACTTAAACTAGAGTTTAAATCTGTGGTTTAAGTATGGGTAGCCAAAAGTACCAAAACTTTATTTAAACTGTATAATTTTTATGTTAACTGCTCTCTTTTCCCATGCTCTTATATTATAGAAAACTATAAAGTTTTTTATTCCAATACAGTTTTTAATACTATGAGTGCCAAATATGTTGGTAAATTAAACACTGACTGTTAGAGATTCAAGCCTCTTTTGGCTTCCCATACTTAAACCACAGATTTAAACTCTAGTTTAACTTAAATCTGACATCAGAATACGGCCCATTGTATATAAATCTATGAACAAACTCATGCCAAAACGAATAAGTCACTATTCTAATTCGTAATGAACTGTTATGTAATATTGATTGTCATGACGTCATATTGGTCGCGATCGATGGCTTATTTTGGAAATAGAAGGAGAAACTTTTTCTGTTTGGAATGTTTTTCAAACAATCATGCTCTATACAAATTGTTATTGTGATTACTTTGATTATTATGATTATTATCATTTTTATTATTATTATTCTTGTTATTATCATTATTATTAATTTCATCATCATCATTATTGTTATCATTATCATTATTATTATCATTATTATTATTAATAAAGAGAACATAAAAGGGGTAAGGGAGAGGGGGTGTATGGGAAGAATATAAGGAAATGAATGGAAAGTAAAAAGAAGGGGAATGAGGGAGACAATAAGCATGAATAGAGAGGAGAGTAAGACATAGAGAGAGGGAGGGGGGAAGGAGGAATAAGAAGAGAAAGATAAATAGCGATGGAGAGATAAAGAGAGAGAGAGAGAGTGAGAGAGGGAGTGTGAGTGAGTGAGAGAGAGAGAGAGAGAGAGGGAGAAAGAGGGAAGAAGAAGAAGAAGAGGTATACGACAATGAAGATAACGAACTATAAATTCAGAGAGAGAGTAAGAGAGAGAGAGAAAAAAGGAGACCATGTGGGAGAAGAAAAAAAGATAGAGAAAGAAAGAGAGAGGATGAGAGATGGAGAAGTGAGAAAGAGACAGAGAGAAGGAGAGAGAGTGAGGGAGAGAGAGAAGAAGAAGAAGAAGAGGTATACGACAATGAAGATAAAGAAATATAAATTCAGAGAGAGAGACAGAGAGTAATAGAGAGAGAGAAAAAAGGAGACCATGTGGGAGAAGAAAAAAAGATAGAGAAAGAAAGAAAGGGAGGGAGAGGGAGAGAGAGAGCATGGGAATCATAATTGCATAATGAATTCCCGCGACTAATTAAGTGCGATGTCCTTCATTTACCGGTCAGTTTGCTGTCTGCCCGCGGTTGTCATAGTTACCTTATACATACCGCATGTGTAAATTGTATACAGCCTTGAGAGCCAAACCAATAATTATTGACCAATAAATATTTTGCTTTCCTTTTCATCGAGCTACGAAATTTCTGTGGACATGCTTGCGTAGTTATGCCTATTTTTCTCTCCTTTTTTTTTTTTTTTTTTTTTTTTTGCTGATTAATCCAAACCGTGGGCTACGCTAGAGTACTTCTATTCTAATCTTCTTGGTTGCGCCTAATAACAGTTTACGTAATAAACCCAGAACAAACATAATACAAGTGCCAAAAAGCAGCTATATTGGCTTCGCAGTCTCTCGAAGAATATTACGTCAGGCTCGCTACATCGCGTCGCCGGTTTATTTACTACACACAAAATCAACGCCTGTCATAATTTCATCAATCTAGCGAACACTTAGTATACGATCACGCCACAGGAATGTATTTAATTGATTAATACTCTAGCAATATTGCGATGGATAATTTCATCATTGGCGTTTCGTGACAATATTCAACAGCTTGGTTTACCAAAGAGCACGTTTCACGGGATAAAGCACTTGACGCGTTGCTTGCATAGTAACAGAGAACTATGTAGTCTTCTTCACGTTGGAGATTTCAGGAGAAGGATGCTTGGATGTAGATTTCATAAAGGGATTGCGTAACATCGTATTGACATGGGTAAGTCAAAATAAATTTATAAATACATTTTTTGTTGTTGATGAAATGGTGATTTGAAACCATAAACGTTTGTATGACTATAGTTTCAAGGGAAGGTTTATTGACATATATCAGCCGGTCGCCTCAAGGGGTATGAGGTTACAAACCTATAACATAGATCAAACAAATTACAAGCATAGAGTACACATAAATGATATAAGAATAGATGAAATTGTTTTCCCCTGACGAAGGAGGCAGGAGCTAACCCCCGAAAATTTTCGGGGCATTTTAAATTTTGTATTAAATTGGTTAATTAATGCACAACCTCGATTATTCAGTTGTGTTATTCATTTGCCAATACGTGAACTAATATAATATTTAATGTTTGATATAGAAATAAGTTTTTCCAGGTTATATTACTTTATACAAGGCATCAAGTAATCAGGTTTTTTCTTTCTTTATTAGTATCGTTGTCTGTCCACAAAGCTGGACTTTATGGTTGTTTTACTAACATACCACTACTTATCTATATTTCTATTTACTCTATTTTTCATTCCAATTGACCTATTCACATTTTATCTTTTGTGCTTGTGAAAAAAATGGGCATAATCAAAGTTTTGGCAAATTTGTATACATTCATTCTTAAAATAATTACACAATGATATTTATTATATTAAATGTAAATTATTACTTGCAATAGAACACCAAAATGTAATAGTGTACTGCAAAATCACCTGATAATTTTTGTTTATACCGAAATACGTTTACGATAACATGATTCAGGACTGGTATACTGTTAGATCTTTGTAGTCGGTGCTTAATCTAGCACCTTGGTATTTTAGTGTACATATACGCTACGATAAGGGGTTGGGCTACACTATCGGTCAATGGGACATACCACCAGTCATTTAGGGAACTACGTAGTATCGACAAAGGATTTAAAAGGGCATTATACCCTCATACATTGTTACCCTCATCAATATTATAAGAGGTGGTCAGAATATTGATTGGTTGTTGTAAAGTGACGTCATTCATCCGTTAAGCCCTGGTCACATAGGACCCCGGAGGCAACACGATCCACCCCGACTCTTTGTTAATTCACAGTTAACTGCCTCAGAACAACGAGTCGGGGTGAATCGTGTTGCTTCCCGGGTCCTATGTGACCGGGGCTTTACATAGGCCAAAGATAGAAGCAGCTTTAGTGTTATGAATGGGTCTCTATCCAGAAAACCGAGTACTTTAAGGTATTCCGAGACATCGGCTTTTGAATTTGAAGATTTGTGTACGAATGCACTATGTGAGCAGAAGGAAAACGTTTACTAATTTTTTTTCAGCTAGGGAATTGCTGGAACATCACTAATAAATCAGATTGATTCTAACCAGGGAGTTCAACTGTCTGTTCTAATCTAATCTAAAAGCCCTATTATAACATAGACAGCAAAGTCGTATTCATTAGAATATACATGCACCTTAATACATGTCTCTCAAAATCGCCAATGGAATTGGTTAAAGGGCTACTATTATGAAAATACAAGTTAATCTGTATTGATGTATTATAGCATTATCAATACCCTTTTCAATGAAAGAGGGCCCAAATGTGTTTCATATAATTTATAACATTTTTTTTCAATTTTATGTTGGCGTAGTAGGGAACGCCCCTAAAAATTTCTTTCAAATGTGACATCACAAGAGTCAAGTTTGTTCACCTTGCTAGATCATGTTTCAGAGCTGGTTCTGTAAATAACAAAAGGAAATATCTGAAACAATGATAGGGAATTGGAATGCCCAATCACCTGAATTGAAATCCCTGCATTGATCCAACTATTTCCTTAAAGCATGATATATATCAAGATGCCGATACATGTAAGCGATTGACAAACTTACTGATTATATTGAATTTGTAAATACTATGAGATGAAAGCAAATATAGTTATCTGCCGTATGATATTTGATTGAATACAAACATATTATCTGCATGCTATTAGAAGCAAATAGTGTAATGACCTTGTTCGATGAATCAATTATAATAGAAGCCCTTACTTATAGATGATTAATAAAGCGTCATTTTTAACAGCTAATGAAAGTGCAGTTCAGTGGTGCAGTAATTCATGGTCTGTCGGTACCAAGGTCGCACTATCAACCCCTTTTATCACCGTATACAATCATTTTGTGTAAAGTATATTTTAATCACGATGCTTAATTGACATGTACAATGTGTACAAAGCTTTTATAGCATTTTATTTTGTCCTTCATTTGAACATTGAAAGGTTTCCTAAAGCCCCGGTCACTTAGGATCCTGGAAGCAACACGATTCACCCCGACTCGTTGTCCTGAGGCAGTTAACTGTGAATTAACAACGAGTCGGGGTGAGTCGTGTTGCTTCCGGGGTCCTGACCGGGGCTTAAGGGATTGTATGTTACCTCAAATATTACTTTGTATTTTCTATGGTTTTTTTTCATCAGCATTTAAAATTCTTTTGGAACCCCGTTTCCTTATCACTATTTAGTGAAAATATGAAGTGTAGAATAATTTATACTAGACCTTCAATTCGACAAGAAACATACCATATACTATTTTTTGTCTGTTCCTTTCTCTCCCTCTCTCTATTTTTATAGTAATTTTCCCATGCGCCGAAAAGATCAGTGTTTTTTATTCCGATAAATGGATCAGTATGAAAACGACTTTATATTTTAGAGATTCCTTTAATAATTCAAACCATTTCGTAGAAAGCAGCCCAAAATATTTTATGAGTATCGGTTAACGCGTCCCCAAAATGACAATGAAATTGCATTTATAATGATTAGTAATTTACATTTGTGGAAAACGAAGTTACACTAGTAACGAGAACAGTGATTCTCCAAGAGAGGTGTGTTTCATGTTATTGTACGATTATTAAATCCATCGATATGGGGTCTTCTTCCGCGGGCGGTTGCCATGGAAATATTGATTTTTTTTGTAGAAAATATGTTGCTGATTCTTGGTGTTACTTATGAATCAAAGAAC
Source organism: Temnopleurus reevesii (assembly GCA_036244855.1). Lineage (NCBI taxonomy): Eukaryota > Metazoa > Echinodermata > Echinoidea > Temnopleuroida > Temnopleuridae > Temnopleurus > Temnopleurus reevesii. Next base: position 14,732 of record BQKZ01008074.1, on the reverse strand, counting down.
AGACAGGTTTTTTTTCAAAGTGAGGAAAATGGATAGAGATGACGGCATTGCTGTTGGTGGTGGTAATGGTAATATAATGACGTGATGATGATGACGACAACGGTGATGATGGTGAGGATGATGATGATGATGATGATGGTGGTGGTGGTGATGATGGTTGCAGTCTGTGGTGTTAGTAGTTGTGATAGTGGTGCAGTGATGATTGGGTCATGGTGTAGTGGTTTTCACTCTCGTCTTTCACCCTGACGGTCGTATGTTCGAATCTTACCCGTGACGTTAATTTAACGAAATCTTTCAGCATGGTGCTGCACTCAACCCTGGTGAGGTGAATGGGTACCGGTCAGCCGGTATAGGACGAAATTGCTGGAATGCAGCGAGCGCCAATGGCAGCCTTGCTATATAGTCGGGTAATAATGTACATAACCCTTGAAAGACTTTGCATTCAGCGTTGTATCAACGGAGTGCATTAATTTGACCAATTATTTCCAAGAATAGGAAGAGGCTGAAAGGAAATAGGAGTAAGTGTAATAATGATTCGTAGGCGGAGGAGGATGATGTGAAGGACAAAATGACAGCGAAAGCAGAAGGAAAACACGGTGACAATGGAACGCGGAGGAGTAGGAAAAGGAGTAAGAGGGTCATGTTGGGGTGATGAGCAACAATGATGGAAAATGACAATTATGATAATGATAGCAGAGGTAGAGGGGGAAGGAGGGGGAAGAAATCGGAAGGGTGATGAGTAGGGGTGGAGTAGGATCTGGAGGTAGAGGATGATGATGATGATGATGATGATGATGATGATGATGATGATGATGATGATGATGAGGATGATGATGATTATAATGATGATGATGACGAAAAGGAAGATGGTGATAATGATGACGATTATAATGATGACAATGATGATGATGATGGTGATGATGGTGATGATGATGATGATGATGAGGAGGAGGAGGAGGAGGAGGAGGAGGAGGAGGA
>BQKZ01008073.1:15458-26968 GCA_036244855.1 Temnopleurus reevesii | reverse complement strand
GGAGTAGTGTTCGTGTGAGCAGAGAGACCAAGCGATGATGTACATGGCAATTGGGTCTGCTTTCCTTCCCAAAGGTCCTAAGAAGACTTCAAGAGTGCTATGTAATATTGCTATACTTCTTAATGATTGAAAGACCAGGTACATGTACATCTTTCATGGGCATTATCATAATTACTGTCCTGAATTTAAATCTTTGATCATTTAATTCTTATCTTTAGATATTTACTTGGAGAGAAAGAGTATATTTGCTTCTTGTATTTCAATACTGGTTGTTAATTTTGACACATGTTTTATCTATCTTTTGGTCTGTTCTAGCTCAATATTAATATCAATAAATTTATCTGTAAATAAATAAGCTGTGTTGTCATCTTTTATACAACAGATGATTACTTTAGAAAGCTTGAAAGGCAGATAATACGGTAGTGTCAAATGAACGGTCTTAATTAGAATACTCACAAGCATTCAGTTTTAATTTTGAACAATTATATTGCAATGTGAAATATCTGAATCCAAATCTCTCATGTTCAAATCATTGCGGTGATTTCGACATGACAGTGCTCCTCTGCATGTTTCAATCATAACACTGCATACACATTTCACGCTACACTCATGTTCCCTACACCATCCCTTATGAAACAATGGAAGAGGGTAATGTGTTTTTGATCATTTGATTGGAAGTGGGTGGACTGAATAAATCGATATGAATACTGACAGCTCAAAATGAAGTCATCCTCTTTGTTTGTAACTCAATGACAGACAGTTGATCAAACTGTCACCAATCACAAACTTTTATCATTGAATTCATTTGGTTTAATAATAACACACAGCTTCCATCCAACACATCTCCATAACCTCCATCAGATGCATAACTCATTTAAAACAAGCTTTTTTTTTTTTTTACAAAAACATTATTTTCTTATAACATTGTGTTTTCTTATCAAAATGATAATTGAACCATGTATTGTTTCATTTATTACAACCTCACAAGGATCATATCAATTGAAGAAGATTCCAGCTCTATCATAACAAATACTACTACTATTGAACATTATTAAAAAAAAGTTAGGGACCACTGTTAAATGTGTCTATAAACCTTTATGAGTATTCTTACTTCTAGAATAACTGTCTTGCCTGTTATCAATCATAAAATGATAATATTAAAACAAGATTGGCTTCATTTGTTGCATGATGTGTAATGCTCCACTAGATATCATGAAGAAGAAAAAAATTTTTAAAGTGGTCTAAAACTTTTTTCATGGTGTAGGTAAACTTACTGCTAATGATGAGGGTTGTTTCCATGCTATAAGACCAACGCCTCCTGTGAATAATACCTGGAAGTGATAAAAACAAGAAGAAGATGTAAAGACATAAATTAGATATTGATCTGCAATGGTGGTGTAAAGTAATACAATATTTAGAATCATCCCAAATTCTGAAATGTATCAGTTTATGCTACGGTACTTTAATCTATGTAGATTCATGAGCATTTTGGAACATGTTTGCAGTGATTGCATGATACAGTGTTTCATGTACTGCGCCAGACAGCATACATACATGTATGCTAATATCTATTGCACCAAAATCGTTATGTCATACAAAGCTTATTATCTTAAGAGAAAAAGTAGTTTTCCAGCCTAAATCTCAGCAAGTTTTCTGGTACCACTGATCTGGTATGTACACATGCCTTTCATCTCTGTGGTATATCATACACATTTTCCATTGAATGCATCTCTTTTAAAAACTTATATGCAAAGTATCAAAAGATTGACACTCTTCAGGTAAATGATTTCTGATTCAAACAAGTAACCATCATTTTTCAAACATTGTGTAAGACTTTACATACCAATTTCATTTCCCATACTTTCATACAACGCGCTGCATACAAACTTTCTCTGGATTTATTCTCACTTGGCAGATCTTATTATATTCAATTTCTCACAAGAGTGAATTCCCTCATTCCATGTTGAGCTTGGCTGCACTTAGTATCATCAGCATCTATGCAAATAAGCCGTCAGTGTATCAAATGTGATGGGCCATGAAATTACACATGTACACATCTCGTCAACATGGAGTTTCATAATCTTTCAAGTATCTCTCAAGCCTCCTCAAGATGATCCAATCTTTCATCTCTTTCATTCTCCATCTAACTCTCCATGCCATGCACCCCTCTCTATCAAATGTATCTATGTACAAACATTGTAAGTGCACTTATATCTGTCTATTTTTATTATACTGGCTTTATTTGCTATTGCACTGTATTTTCCTCCACCCCTATAATCAAGGTTATTCTCATTTCTAAAATAAGCTAATCTTCCTCATAATCTTTTCTTATCCATGTTACTTTCATTCATGATCTATAGAAATATGATCAAAGACTACCTTACTCTATCCCTCATATTTNGAAATTACACATGTACACATCTCGTCAACATGGAGTTTCAAAATCTTTCAAGTATCTCTCAAGCCTCCTCAAGATGATCCAATCTTTCATCTCTTTCATTCTCCATCTAACTCTCCATGCCATGCATCCCTCTCTATCAAATTTATCTTACAGGTGTATGTACATTATATTGTAAGAGCAGTTATATCTGTCTGTTAGTGTTACTGGCTTTATTTGCTTTCGTACTGTTTTTTTTTCCACATCTATTATCAAGGTTATTCTCATTTCTGAAATAAGTTGATTTAATAATTGTATCTTCCTCATAATCTTTCCTATTCCATGTCGCACTACTTCATAATCAAGTAACACATGGAGTGATCACCTAAATCTACCTTACTCTATCCCTCATTTTGTGTTCAATCTACTTTGACATTTTACATCATACACCTTGAGGGTGACCCCTGAGTATGTCAGGAATACTTTCATCCTATTTGGATTAGGAAATGTCATGTTTCCAGTCAAATCAGACATCTTATTTTGTCAGGAATACATCATTTCCAAAAACAAGCAACTAATTCATATGTGCTATCATTGTAAATGACGATTGCCAACTGATATCAAGAATATAAAGAATGGAAAGATGAATATCTCTTCTTGACTTGGCAAGCTTCGCCAAGTGTCTTCCTCACATGTTAATATGGAAATAGTTAATCCCAGTCTCAATATCTTGTCATTTAGTGAATGAGGCCCCTTGTGTAATCAACCACAACCATCCTCACATGTGGTTTCAGTCTCTAGGCGTCATCATCCACAATTCAATTTACGATCATTCTAGGGTTAAATATGTCCAGATTTTCAATCATTTCATTGATGTTATTGATTTTACTTGAAGAATCTTCATCTACAATCTGATTTAAGCTAGAAAGAAGATGCACTTGTCATCTCCTCAAATACTTAACGATTTCATTCAGTTCATAAACTGTGTTAAATCTTATTTTTTTCATTTCTATTGCATAATTTTTCCAATTGTATAGTGTATAGGAAATTCATTTGTTTTATTATGAATTCTGAATGATTATTATCATTTTTTTTATCAATGATAAATTGTTGTAAAAATTCCTATGAAATACCTTAAAAAATGAATCGCCATTGACCAAATTAGATTACTTTATTTCTTTCATTTTTTTTAACAGTAAGACAAAAAAAAAATCAGGAACCCATTGTATTCCATAATGCTTTATTCTTTTTTTATAGATATTTCAATAGGAATTTCATAAACCCTCTTCCTAAGCACAGCATTTCAGGTTATAATATTTGCATACAACATTCTGATAAATACGTTTGACAAATATGGCAAAATAGGGTATAAAAGGCAAGAAATTTACAAAAACCTATTCCTGCTAAGAGAAAGCCTAAATGGGCAACAACATTCAATTCTAAATTATGGAAAAATATTAGACCCATGAACATAATGTAACATTAATAATGACATATTTATCAGATTCATATGTTATGAAAAAAGTTGCATATCCAGGCACTTGAATATTTCCCAAACTCGCCATGTATGTTAGGGCTTGAAGCAAATTACAAAGGATTTATTTCTCCATCATTAGTCTGCAGTTTAGGAGAGGATGTCCTAGGCCTGACCCTCCGCTAGCTAAGCTCTCAAGGACACATTAATCAACCTAATTATCAGCACTTCTCTTCTATACTACACAAAGCTTAATTTGACATATTGCTAATCAAATTGCAGGAGTACTGTAAATAGAAATAGTCTGTGCATCGTAATCAATGCATAATTGCACACTGTTGGTTATTGGTGATGTATTAATCATATAGAGGGGTGGTGGATTCAAATGCTTATCACACTAGATTAACACTTAACAATGGTGAGATGAGTGGATGATCCAATTATATGCAGAAACTGATCCTAATTGCCATTGTCATTTTTATATGAATATCACCTGTACTTCATTGGATACTTCCTATTTTGAAAATACTAACAGAAATATTGCTAAGCAACTGTGCAAAATGAGGCATTATATACCGTACATGACCTTCTTTGGAAGTCTTTGGTTCAAAGTTAAAGCATCTCACAATACCATTTACATTCTGACAATATTGAGGTATTTCACTACAGCTCTCTACCTTTGTTCCCAACCCAATTTTTTCTCAAAACCACTGGATTTAAGCCCAAAGCAACGTGTGCACACACATTACCCATAGCAACCACATGGTAACTCTCTTGTTCATGTGCGTGTGCTCTGAGTCATGACTGGACTGCATATATAAATTTCTTGAATTTCAGCGCCTCACACCCGTTCTGCAGCACGTTGATACTCTGCATACACCAGTCAGCGCCTACATCTATCAGAGAAAGTGTGAAACTGTGAATGTATCTATTCTTCCACTCCTGATGTTATCTAGCTACAATGCTTTGCTCCGCTGCTGGTCCAGGCTATGTATGCCTCCAGCATCCATTATACATCACATGTAGTAGGAGGAGAATAATGATTGATGACTGGAATACAGGATATTCTCCCGCTATTAAACTCAACCTTTAAAAGATTGGTCAATTTCACATTTCCTAGCAGATGTTTCATTTGCCCATTAGCATAATGAGGAAGCATAACACTCTTATTTTAGATGCCTTGGAGCAAGCAAGCAGATATTATCTCTGATATCAAGTTCAATGAGTAATTGTAGCTGTATCTTGTGGTTCCACAAAATAGACTGTTTGTTCCTTCATTAATTTTTATACCACCTTGAGTGGAACATAACTACTGCAACAAACTAATAATAATAATAATAATGATATTTTTATATAGCGCAAAATACGTAGAGACGTCCCTATGCGCTTAACAAACATAATTAATACAAATAAAATGAGGAAAGATATCTTTTCTACTGACTCACTCGATATAACGACAGAACCAATTTTTTAAAATTAATTCATTGCAAGAAAAATACTATATTTCACAATGCACTTTTCTATAATTTCCCTTTAACAGTCGAGGCCTGGTAGCAACAGCTGAGTATTACTACAGCTAACCAGACCTCAATCTAAGGAAACAAACATACACTGACATACAACACCTCTTCCAATCCTCATGCCTACTTATTCATCCACAACCATTATATCCCCATCCACAGTACGAGCAGATCTACATCTCAACGATGTGATCATGACTGAGCTATCACAACATTTCACAGTGGCCAGTCTAACCATGAACCTGGTATGAAGGATAGTGCATTTAAACACCAGCAAGAGACACTAATCAAATCATTAGTCAAGTGTAGTATTACAAGGTTTCTACTCCACATTGACATCGAAAGTCTATCACATTTCACTAGGTAAGGTCATTGAAGACTGAAAAGGAGAGCAAGAACAATTACTGTGACATGAGGAATGATACAAGAAAGGTACATGTATAGAACTTTTAGAAAAGGAAAAACAATATGAAATACATAGAGCCACAAAGCACAGGAGCCAAGAGCTCCTTAGATAAGCATGTCATGTATCCAATTAGTCAAATTACTTATTACTTGGTTGGAAGTATGACAATAGGTAAAAAAAGTGGCATGAATAGAGTGTAAAAGACCTAGTTCAGCGCTTCTGACCACACAGAGTAAAAAGGAGAGTAACTTGATTTTAAAGGGAAACCAACCCCTGGAATTATCGTGCTCTCATTGCATGAAGAAAAACCAGATGAACAAACTCTGAAAAGTTGAGCAAATTCGGACAACCCATTCAAAATGTATGAGTTTTCAAAGTCACAGAAATATGATGATCCCTACCACTGATGAGGATCTGTACGATTGTCAAATTCAACGGAATCTGTGATGTCATGTTGGACAACTCCTCATTCACTCTGTATAGAAAACTTTACATTTTCTCCTTTTTTTTAGGAAAGGTCAACAAAATGCCAATTTTTGGTTGGAGGGTAGCATTCCTGTATTGATTCTGCATGTATTTTGAGGAGATTAATGTTGCAACTTTACTCCAAATTTTACATTAATCCATTTTTCAATATTCTTATGTACAAAGTGAATGAGGAGTTGTCCGATATGACATCACAGATTCCGTCGGTGTTGCCAAACGCACGTATCCCCATGAGTGGCAGTGATCGTTAAACTCTGTGACTTTCAAATTCATAACTCTTGAACAGGTTGTCTGAATTTGCTCAAATTTTCACAGTTTGTTCATCTGATTTTTATTCACTCAATGAGAGCACGATAATTCCAGGGGTCGGTTCCCCTTTAATGCCCTTTATCAAAATCATTCCAATACTTAATTATATATGACAAAATTATCTTCCACTATAAATCACAGGATAAGATCATTGCAGTATGAACACAAATTCAAATTGAAAAACACAATGCCTGCTTCTGCTTCTATCTCAACCACACCGGGTGGAGAAAAGTTGATAGGTTCCAGCTGAAGCAATCCCATTACTCTTTTTTTAACACTCCGAGGTGAATGGACGGAGTATCAGTGACTTTATATAGAAGTGGTTGAATTCTGAATGAACGTAACCAAAAAGAGTAATCAAAGGTTCAAGATGATACAGAGGCTTTCATCCAACACTGGGACAACATGGAGAATGTGTGAGATAGCTTCTAACCACTGCTACTTGAGTTTCATTCACAAGATCCTGTTAGAGGAGAGGTAATGCTGAATGAGCTACTACTCTGTACCATAGACTGTAGTTAACAAAACACTGAGTGTAGGAGTAGAAGATACAGATGAGACAAGAGAGAGGGGAGGGAAAGAGATGGAAAGGACAGATAAACGGAGAGGGGGTGAAGAAGAACAGAATAAATGAAAGCCAGTGAGGAAGGAGAATAAAACAGTATGGAAATCTAGCAAAACAAACTTCAATATGAAGTTGGTAGACCTAATGAACAAATACATACATTCTCTGAATGTTTTCAAATATTAATGTAAACATTAATGTTTTCAAATATTAATGTTAACATTAAAACACAAAGATTTAATGTTGAAAATAGTGATTTAAAAGATCATCGCTGAAAATATGAAGGAAAGCGAGCAGGTGATGTAATAAGGTCTTCTGAAAGTGATTAGTGTGTCAACATCTACCCCTGATTACTCTGCACCATACACATGCACATTGAGAGTGATCAACAAAAGATAGATCTAAAGGAGAGAGGGAGAAGAGGGGAGGAGAGGGGAGGAGAGGGGAGGAGAGGGGGAGGAGAGGGGGAAGAGAATGAAAGAGAGGGGAGGGGAGAGATATATAAAAACAGAGAAAAACAGTTGAAAGTAAAGGCAGTGAGAAAGCAAAAGATAGCAACCAAACTCCTTTGCTAGATGGGCACAAGTGATGAACAAGTACACACATTTTCTGAGATAATAAATTGAATATATGATAAGAAAAGAAATCAGAAACCTTTAATGAAGCAGGTGAAGAAATCAGTTTTTGTGATGGTGACTAGTGTGTCCATATCTACTGCTGATCACAGTGCATTATACATGTAGATACCAATGTTGATGAGAAAGATAACACCAGTGATACAAGGTAAACATGTGATAAAGGTCAGGCAGCACCACTAGCTGTAATTAATTTGATATCAGACTTATTGATTATGGCTTGGACCTGGCAAATCATCAATTATTCACACATTATCAATCAATATCTAGGTTATGAAAGCTATTTTTTTAGGATTACTGACACATTTTTCCTCCAAAAATAAGCTGCGAGTATATAGTTACACAATGCTGGATTGGTTTCATTTTACAAGTTGTCCCACTAAATATTAATAACCATCACAATGGCTCTAGCAGGTGGGTGGTATTATCTTTCTTGTTATTGAGCAAACCCTTAAACACCTGCCTGTAAACCTATATCAAATCTTGAACCAAGAAAGCTCAGGATTTGCAAGTCATGTCTGCAGGAGATGTGCACCATATTAATCAAGAGCAGAGATAGCGTCAACAAAAATAGAGATCATATTTAAATGTCTGCATCCTATAAATAAAACTAACAAATCTTATATTTGGAATTATTCTGGACGATGATTTGAATAAAATTTAGAACTGAGTTCCAAAGTAAGCTACAGATAATTTTTAGCGTTGGGACCAGCTCAACATTTTTGCAATGTTGTTATTTTCACAATTCTGACAGTGTCGTTGACAAATCATGTAGAGTGAAAATGTGCTGAAAAATACACTATCAAAATAAGCTTATACATTTATTTGTGGTGTTTATCACTCTTGTCATAATGCAATAGATGACCAGAGCAAATATTTGGTTTTAAGTACATTGTAACTATTCCTTTTTAGTTTCGGTTTCTACACTTACTAATATAAAAGACAGGGCTAAAAAAAACCAGTACCCATTTGTTATTCCCTCTATGAGGGTGAAATAAGACAATGTTTATTGTGTTTACGCATCTCCCATGTGCATCTCCCGGGTGCCCGGGACATGCATTGTAGATAAGAGATTCTTTTCTCTCCCATTGGCACGTTCACACACAAGGGAACTTTCCCAAGGATACTGAGATATTTTGCGCTTTTGAGATGCATTGGGTCAATGCAAAAATTGCTAAAATGTATAATGATTTGGGGATTTAAATTCAAGGCCGCCCTCCAGCCACAAACCTGGGATATTACGCGAAAAGGTAAGTGTCTCCGGGAGAGAGAATTTTGAAAGAGTTCACACAGGAGATGTGTGAACAGAGTGGTTGATTCTGAAGCTGAAGGAGAATTGATGTGAAAGTGAAGATGTTGTTTGATTGAGAATGCTCCGGAGTGTTTGGGGTTTCATTAGTGACAGGTGCATGGTGACCTATCATTTCAAGGTTACTGCAATCACATGCAGTAGACTCATGAATGGGCTATGTAGCTTGAGACAGTCATGAAAACATAGGAAAAATCAGAAGGGGAGGAATGATTTTGAAATGGGGGACGCCAACACAGCACGCACACACACACACATACTTGTAACAAATATTTTTTCAAGGGGCTGGGTTTATTTTGATGTTCAGAACTATGACTTATGACTATGACATTATTGCAATGACCCTGCAAACTGCAGGATTGCATTTTAAATTGATAATTGCTTTCACATTTGCAGGGGATCATATTGTAGGGGATCATACAACATCATTAAAAATTGTACCAATTCTTGATTTTCCATTCTTTCAAAATAAAAAGTATTGCGTTTTCAGTTTATCTGTCAGGTGGAGAATGATCACTGTCCATGGTTGTCACCATCGTTCATTAATGGGGAACTTCAACCAGACATTGATGTGCTCTCAGTGGGTGGAGAAAAATATACACCTGTAATGAACGAACTGTGAAAATTTGAGCAAAATCCGACAATCCACTCAAAAGTTTTGAATTTTCAAAGTTTTGATTTCTACCCTTCATGGGCTCCTTAAATTGGCAACCTACCTGCACAAAATGGCTGCTGCCAACATGGAGAACCCCCTATTCAATTTGTACACAGAATTTCACATTTTCTTACTTTTTTTAGAAAATTTCTTCTTTTTTTAGAAAATTAGACAAAGTTTTACTTCTTTCTTCTAATATGATATGGACATAATGATTCTGCATGCATTTTGGGATGAATCTTGTTGATTCCTTATCTACTTTTCTGTAAAAGGAACAAAATGTGAAATTTTGTGTAGAAAGTGAATGGAGAGTTCTCCATGTTGGCAGCCATTTTGTTTGTGTATGTTACCAATTTAAGGAGCCCATCAGGGGTGGAAATCAAAACTTTGAAAAATTGTAACTTTTGAATAGATTGTCCGATTTTGCTCAAATTTTCACAGTTCGATCATTGTATTTTTCTCCACCCACTGAGAGAACATCAATGTCTGAGTAAAGTTTCCTTTTAAAAGAGATCAGGAGGTGCATTTTGAAAAATGAGGGAGAAAACATAACGAGGTGGCCTCACTGATGGGGGTGTTCAAGCGAAAAGGAAAAAGAAACTTTAATTTCCCAACAAATGGTGAATTTGGCAAATAAACACTATTGGCTACCTCCGGAGGGGTTGCATTTGCACCCTTCACACCCCCTCTACTGATCACCATGATACCTTCTTTGGTACATCAGGCTACGATAGCAGAGAAAAACACGAGAAAGGGAAAGACTGAGTGTCGAAAGGTGAAGTGTACATGTACCTGTATCTAACACAATTATGCTTCTCATATGTCATTCTGGTAGTGCAGTAAGGTCATTAATTAAATCATCGAGAAAGGAATGCCAGCTCACCAACACGAGTTATTTCTAGCTAGACAGGTAGGATGCAAGGCTACTTCATTAGTGAACGTTATCACCAATATATTATTACCTTGAAATATATTGATATGCTCCGTTTTCTACAGAGTCATGTTGAAAGACCAATTTATAAATCGTTCTCTCAAAATAAGTGTTGAAATGTCAACATTTTAACTACAGGGAACATGAGCAGGCATGGACATATTGCATGTATATGAAACATAAATGTAAAGCGACTTTCCCACACACTTTTTTTTACATGACTCGTAATGAATTCAGCCATCATGCTGATAGTCATACTTTGGTTAATGTTAACTGAATTGTATCTGGATTAAAAAGCAATCAAAGGATCTTCTTCACTCAAAACAATGATGTTGCATAAAAAAAAGCAATTCCCAAATGCATTCATAGTGCAAATCTCCAGCTAAGCTGAATTGCGCTAGTACATTAATCTTTATCAGGTTGAATATGACCATGTCAACATTTATCAACTAAATGTTTGTGATTGTAAGATAGAGTATGAGAATGAAAACATGCTATGATTTTATAGAGGGGATGGCGTAGATTGGATGCATAGCTGAGGTGATACCACACAAGATGAAAGAACAAAGAGAGATAGTATCATCAGATCAATGTAAGACTTTGTTTGCTATATTGTTAAGCAATCGAATGTTAATCTGTTGTCTGCTGTTAACTTCTGATCTATTGTTATTAATACCTACAGGTAATTAAGATGTCGAAATAATAGATGCAATTTATATAGCGCACGTATCCAATCTGCTGAGTGCTCAAGGGGCTTTTACATTATGATTACCCTGGCTTTAGCCCGGCAGCCATCCACGGCGCACTTGGCATTTCAAGGAATAAATATTCCTGCCAGGTACC
>BQKZ01008072.1:15039-28376 GCA_036244855.1 Temnopleurus reevesii | reverse complement strand
CAAAAGAAACCCATATAACAAATAAATGCAGATATGAAAGAAAAATATATAAAATGATGCTTTTATTCGCAAAAATCGATGAAAAAATATGACACTACAAGCCGCTGACGAAGTTTACCTTAGAAAGTCCATAGACTTTTGAAAACGCGCGAATGTTACCGGAAGTACCTGTGCCAAGAATCTGGGCCAAAATAATTAGTGCGCTGCAGGCGTTCAGATTCGGAGAGCTATATGCGATACACATGTAGGGAGAATTGAAAAGGAAACAGAAATTCAATGTTGAGCATCATCACGGAGTTATTGTCATCACATCACAGCTCTTTGTTCTGTAAAAGTAATTTTTCTGTAAATGGGGGTATATTTTGTCCTAACCCTATTCATGATTTCTCCAGAAGGATGACTGTGGAAGTGAGTTACTGGTTTATATTACACAGCTTCCTCACTGTAGATCTACTTAGGCTATGGGGGTGTTGTTTAAAATCTACTGCAAATCAACTGCAACTTTGCAAATTCTAGCGCACATTTAACAGGACACACATGAAACAATGACTTTGGTTGCCATGCTCCGATCAACTGCAACTTGCGATCAATTGCAACTTTTGAACAACACCCCCTATGTCAGTGAGAATGTGTCATTCAAGATGCAGTGATTCCAGTACTTTTTTTTCAAGAAAAGAAGAATGGTAGCCATGCTATAGCCGGGTAATAATGCACAGAGCGCTTAGAAACACTTCGTATTTAGCGCTATATAAATGTTGTGTATTATTATTATAATAACATTGATTTAATGACTTATTGAACTCCTGAAGAATTTCTTTTTCAATTATGGCACCAATTACTTTTTTTTCTTGTGTAATTTCCTTCCATTTATTAGCCTGTTGAACTTTTGGCAAAGCCTGAGACAGACTTTGAAGAAGAACTGCTAGCATCTGGACAACAGCCTGGAGAAGCATCCAGAAAGCTCTATGATGCTCATGAAAGACAGAGATTAAGTATGGATATTAATGTGCTATTAGTCTGTACACCACTGCTTTAATACGACCCATTTGATGTCGTGCAAGTTCACTCCAAAATTAGTAATTATTTTCTCAAATAAAGTATCACTGTATTGATTCCCCAAATGAATGGCAGAAAGTATAGGAAAGAGGTCAAAGTGGCTGTTATTTCATATTGGATTGCCTATTTGGGAAATTAGAGTGCCTGAGTAAATTCTTGTTATAATTATCATCATTGAATCTCATTTCTAGTTCCTGTAAAGAGATGTTAATTCAATAGGAAAATACTTAGAAGAAATACTTGATAAACTAAAGTGGTTATCATTTTTCATTGTACTCATTGAGAGAATAAAATTAAAGGTTATGCAATACGTGCTTGCCTATGTTATTCTAAATCTATAAAGGTAATGCAGGGCCCACTAAAAGAACAGCTCACAGCTGAAAGTAGTAGTAATATGAGTCATATCTACATGTAATTATAGATGTATCAGAAATATTTTTAAATCTCCCATTTATGTGTGGTAGACCCAGGTGTATTAACCCTAAAAAGCCCAAGCTATTTTGATGTTTCTGTGGCCCAAGGGGGGGGGGGCACATTGCGCCCCCCTCGAGAATTTCCAAAATATTTGACGGATCAGGCTGAAATTTGGCACAGATGTAGAGCAAGTCGTAATCTACAATTTCTGACCGTCGGAATTTCTCAAGGTCACCGTTTGAGGGCGCAATTCAATGAAATACATTAAAAAAGGGTGAATTTTGTCACTTTTGATATGTGGTCTATTATAATCAATATTGTGGATTGAAAAATGACTGAAATGTGGTATTATCCCTCTTTAATATCTTAGGAACACATTCCATGACTTTATTAAACACATTAGATGCATTTAGAGGTCAAAATATGACAATAATTGCATCATGTCATATTTATCACAATATTAGTGATAGAGGGCGCCAGACAGCTTTTAAAAAGTTCATGTTATTCCTTTTATTTTTCCCTTTTTAAGCACCAATCTTCATCAATATGATTTTCAGGGCTTTCTGGAAGTGTCTGGGGTACTTTTATTTGCATTAAGTTGGCAAAGTATTTTTAAATATTTTATTAAATATTCATGAAAAAAGTGACTAATAAACAAAGAAAAACAAAGGAAATTGTCAGAAAGCGTGTTTTCTGTTCAAAATGCACAATAGAGACCAAAAGCAAACTAAAAATCATAAATTGTGACCATTTCCACGTCTTTTTGGGCAGATTTGAAGCTGAAAAACTGAAATTATTCGAAAAACGGACAAACATGCCGTTTGTTTTGTGGTTGCCATGGCAACATGAAATACAGGATAATAATAGAAATGGTATTATAATGTCCGCAATAAAATTTCGGAAAAAGTCACCAAATTTGACCGTAATCGGACCGACGATGTAGGAGTGGTTTACGATTATGTAGTAGGAGGGACACATTGTGCCCCCCCCCCCTTGGGCTTTTTAGGGCTAAAAAGGCTTTGATAATAATAATTTTCATCCCTATTCAGGAAAGCTGTACATGTGCAGAAGAGCTCGAGAAGAGATAATTCAGGAGGAAGGGGGAGGTGAGACGATTGAAGGAATAGACCATGCCAAGCTGCTGTTCCAGGGACCAAACAAACCCCCTGAAAGAACAGTGAAGCCAACTGCTAATGGGATAGGTGAGAGATAATGAAAATGAAATCTGTTGCTAATGCACGAATGCAAATCATGCATCACTGGTATGGATGTTCAGGAATCTCAAAAGATAAATAAATCTATAATCTATTGTTTGTGCATTTTTACAATTGGAATTTCTCTGCTGAACTCCCTGTGGGTGATAGCTGGAGGTTTTTTTCTAGGGAATTTTTCCAATTTAACCTTTACTTGATATATGGCCTTAGGGGTGTGGCTGCAAGGTTGCAACTGATCGCAATCCAACTATTCGCTCATGGTATGCGCTTTTAACAAGATGTGCATAAAACAATTTTGATCAGCACGTTCAGATCAACTGCTACTTACAATCAATCGCATCTTTCGAACTACACCCCCATAGCATATTATGATTGATTGTATTGATACCAAAATCAATTCAATTTCAATTTAATTTTATTTCTATTTTCCATGGGAAAGCAAGTTTACTATAAAGAAATACTCAGGTAAAATTATGATGCCACAAGTGATTCTGAGGCTTTGTTTAATTTATTGACTCCCTTCCCCCTCTGAATTCATCAGATCACAGTAAAGTGATCATCCCAAAATCCAGCCAGGGGAACTCCAACCTCCGCCCCGGTGTGAGCCCTCGACCACCTCCTCATCCCCAGTCCAAAACCCCGAGGACACCAACCA
The DNA here is from genome assembly GCA_036244855.1 of Temnopleurus reevesii. Classification (NCBI taxonomy): domain Eukaryota; kingdom Metazoa; phylum Echinodermata; class Echinoidea; order Temnopleuroida; family Temnopleuridae; genus Temnopleurus; species Temnopleurus reevesii. The sequence continues at coordinate 25,037 of BQKZ01008072.1, read as the reverse complement.
GCTCATCAAATACATCATCAACATCATCACCCAGGACATCGTCCACGAGGACGACAAGCTCGACATCGACACCGTCCACAGGAGGTCGTAAGAACCCTACGCCCGGTGATGTTCCGTCGCGATTCTTCAGACGATCAGCATCCATGCCTCCGACGTCGAGACAGCGCCCTGAGTCGGCTGCGTCGGGCGGGTCGAGTCATCGGTCGAGTCGGACGCCGTTGAGTCAGAGACTGGGGCTTGATGGAGAAAGACCGTCGAGGCCGTCTTCGAGGTCTAGACCCTACAGTGCTAATCTACCAGAAAGGGTAAGAAAGGAAGACGTTTTTTAATTATTTTTTTATTTATTCATTTTTAAGACCGTTTGTAAAATTACATTCCATCATGTCCAAATGGCTGAATTTTAGATCCCATTGACAGTAGAAATAGATACAGAAATGAATCATCCACAATTTTTTTTTCTTGGGCAGACCTATTCTTTCAGCATAAAAAGATGAAGGATAAAAAGATTATGATATTAGTAATAACAAAGTGCTTGTGTAGAGCATATTACTGCCATTGCATCTCAATGCGCTTTATGTACAATTAGTGCAGTATTATTACCCTGGCTTTTGTAATAGAACCTATAAGGGGTATATAAATTGCAAAGAACATTAGATTCCTGCCAGGTTCCCATTTACACCTTACCTGGGTGGAGTGCACCCAATGCTGATGACTATCTTACGGAAGGAAATTAATTTCATGGATGGGATTTGAACCAGCGACCCTTGAGTTGAAAGTTGAGAGTCAGAACCACTACACCATAATGCTTCAATCAGATAATTATGTTGCATTGGATTTCTTGCAGTATACCTGTACTAACAAAGATAACCGCCCCAATTTTTGTTTACTTTCACATTTTACTTTTATCGTGTAATTTTCAGGATCAGAGAATATTAGACTGCATGGTGTTCAAGCGAGAGCAGGAGAAGGATGAGCTGAGACACCAACAGATCGTCCGGAAGGTTTGGGATGAAGAAAGGAGAAAGGAGGAGAAAATCCGGGTCGAGAATGAGATGCAGAGAAGGAAGAACCTGGTGGAGAGGGAGCAGGATAGACAGAAGAAAAGGGTAGGGTGGTATACTGGCAAGTAATGATCAATGAAGATGCAGAGATGCCAACTGTTCCGGAACATGCATGAGGTGTATTTTGTTATTGTTCAGGGGTTATGAGGATGATGATGATGATAACGATGATGATAATGGGGATGATGTTGGTAACTGTCATGGCGATGGTGAGGATGCTTATGATGATTCTGAAGATGATGCTCATGATGGCAAGGAGGAGGAAGAGGAGGATTAATTTGGGAGGAAGCAACAGGATAAACAGAAGAAAAGAGTGGGATGCTTTGTTGTAGTTGAGTAATAATGATTATGATGATGATTAGTACGATGATAACAATGTTGATGGCATTGCTTTTTAAAGATTACAGACGATTTTGTGATAGTCAAGATTGTGATGGTTGTGGCGATGATAAAGATTATAATGATGATGATGACGATGGTTAGGATGATGAGGATGATGATGATGATGATGATGATGATGATGATGATGATGATGATGATGATTTGATGACGATGATAGTGATGATGCATGTTTATCAATTAGGATTGAGGTGATAATGATGGCTGTTGGTAGTGATGATGCTTGTGATATTGTTAGTTTTAGTGCTGATGACGATGAGTATGATGAATATGATTAATATGATGATGGCAATATTAGTTGTAATGGTGTTGGTGAGGATAATGATGATGTTGACTACAATACATGAAGACTATACAATATATCTAATGCTAATAGAAACTCTCCTTCAATTTATGATTCAACTACATGTACTCATATTTCAAGAAGACTCTCATGACTCTTCTCATCCCAGAAAAATCTTCTTTTGTTTTCACAGGAGAGGATGCAAAAGCAAAGAGAAAAGGAGGAGAAGGAGAAACTGAAAGAGTTTGAGATTTCTCTCAAGTACAAAGATGCAAAACACCAGCAGTTGGCCTCCCAGCAAGACCTCGCAAAGGTATTTTCAAACTTTTCTGTATTGCTTATTGTTAAAGCCCAAGTATAGTTTTGGTAAAGATGAAGGAATGTGAATATTGGGGATGTTTATCATGACATGTAATTGTTATACACACTTTGAGACCATAGCATATTTTTTTATGAACTGATTCTTTTAACAATTTGAATTTGACCGTTAAATCATATTTGGCGCCCTCTCTTGGTTATAGCATTATTTTGCTTGTTATCGAGCGTATACAAAGTTATTTCCAAGATTTGACAACAGAATGGTATAGAGATATACAAAACAATTAAATTCTGAAATTTTCATCCAATTCTGAGCATGGGAAGTTGTCCTTTATCAAGAAAGAAAATATTGAAATAGTGTGGTGCAGACCACTAAAAAAAATGCACATTTTAGGTGTATAGCTTCTCCAAAACTCGTTCATTTTTTGCACAATATTCTGTGCAATATGTTTATGATACTATATTTCATTTTATATAGATTTGAAGACAAAATCTGGTGATAAAAATATTTGCTTTTACCCAAACTGTACTTGGGCTTTAATATAGAGTGCCAAAGCAATGACATCACTGTCTTTGGTTAAAGCATAATGATGGTTCTAAACAATTGATTCTTGTGCATATGCAGTCAGGAAGTAACTGGGACTTGTTCCTTATCACTATGATCACTTACAACCTTTATGACTAAAATTATTCAGAACCAGTTCACAGGATAATGAATTATTTCAACGTAACACTTTGTTACTCTGTCCTATCAAGAGTAAAAAGGTGTGAGTGTATGAAACAGTGAAGTTTTTCTTGAGGGATAAGAGAAAGCTTTCCATTCATTGAAGGAGAAGATCTATAAACCCAAATGCAGTTGAATAATTTTTATTGTGCACGTTTCTGTGGAAGAACTCGATTTTTAAGTTGTAATTTTGTATTTTTGTGTCTATAATTTTGAACAATTGTGTTTTATATAATCTCTTGTATTGATTTGATTTGATAGATTCAACAGATAGACAGTAGAAAACAGGTGGAGAAAGCCAAGAAAGAAAAACAGGTTTGTGTAATTTTTTTTAGCAATAGCTTTCATTGTCTTTTATAAAGCAGCAAATGTTTCTATTTCATGGGATTGCACAATGCGAACCATCCAAATTGTGTGTTACAAGTGTGCTTTTACGTGGAAAGTACTTATGTTTTCAATGAAGGAAGAATAAGTTTAGACATGTAAAAAGTATTTATATGAGTTATTATAAATTGGAGATTTAATTCATTTTTGTTTTGATACATTTTGATATGCTATTGACATGCATTTCCTGCTGGCCAGTGTAAAGAGACATTCAACAATTTTTACTATAATAGATGATAAATTGTAGAATGCGATGCCCATTGCGTTGAGAAAAATTAAGCTTGTTGGTGTATGACCTTTTGCTCTGAATGATATTGTAAGGATTAATTTTCTTCAATATTATAGTCAAAATATTGTTTGTGGTTTATGAACTGGCATACAAACATAGTATATTTTGATGAAATCATTGGTATGACAATCAAAGTTGGATATTACTGGATAATGAACTTGCATTTTCATAATATACCGGTATCAGTGGATTTATCGTTATGCCATGACCCTGCAGTAGTCCTGTGTTTTGTATGCTGATTTCTAAGACAACTGACAAACTACCATACTCGAAGAAATTTAGGGATCACATTGTATTTGTTTCTTTTTATTGGCTCACTTTGCAGGCTGTGTAGTTGAGCATGAGATGTCATACAATATAATCACTCATGTGTGAAAATAATAGTTTGTTTGACAGTGTGCAAGACAGGTTCTGGTGGAGAATATTCACAAATAAAATTGCAAAATTTACCGTGTATACACATAAAATGGTGACCCCTACATTTTTGTTAGCATTGTGTAATTCCTCTGAATTTTTTTCTTTTCATTATTCAGACCAAAGCTTTCCAGAAGAAGGAGACCAAAGATGAAGAGTATAGAAGGGATATTGAGAAACACATCTCACTGTCTCTTGAAACGGCCGAAGCCAAACGAGCGAGAAAGCAACACGAAGAAGTGAGGGTATGAGTGTGTGCTTCTTAGTTTTAGAGCCATAGTTAATCACATCTACTTGTAGATGCTGCCTATGCACAGATGCCAACTGTTCCAGAATATGCATGAGGTGTATATTCATATGAATTGAGATTTTCTTCATAAGTGAATGGCTGAGGATGTATTTGTTGTCATAATCGCAGTGGAGGCACTGTGGTGTAGTGGTCTTGTCTCTCGCTTTTCAACCAGAAGGTCGTAGGTTCGAGTCCCACCCATGGCGTTAATATCCTTCAGCAAGAAATTCATCCACATTGTGCTGCACTCAACCCAGGTGAGATGAATGGGTACCTGGTAGGAATATTTATTCCTTGAAACGCCAAGTGCGCTAATGAAGTGGCTGCAGGGCTAAAGCCAGGTGAGGGTAATAATGCTGCAATTGTAGAGCGCTTAGAGAATTCACCATAAAGAGTTGATAAGCGCTTTATAAAAGCTGTTCATTATTATTATTATTATTCACACTTCAATTTTTACTTCCTCCTGCATGTTCAGGAACGGTTGGCACCTCTGCATATGCATATGATCTTAACAAGATTAGAGTGGATACAAAAGTTGTGATAGTTGCATGCCCGCATTGACACAGCACATTCATGGAAAAATGTGTCGGGACAGGAGTTGCTGCTACCCTGTTTGGCATTGAACAAGAAAGGACAAGATATAGAGCAACATTGATCTGGTGATGCGATGTGACTGCCAGATCCATGATCAATTAGGCAAAACAAATTTAATGAGGATATTGAAAACTGTGAGACATTTTGAGTAATTTTGAGTAATTTAGCACCATGAGCGCCCAGCTGAGGCGGAACCGGCGCTAAAAAATAGGCCATCATCATCATTTAGTTTTGTCTTCAGTGATCAGTTTTGGGATGAACCAAAATCAAAATTATCATTCATCGTTTAACATGAAATGAGTAATATATACAAGTGATGTGATTCACAAAAAGGGAAAATTTCTTGTTGACACTGTTCTGTTTGATGTTTTTTTCTTCCAATCAATTTAATTTGATTTGCATGTTAAGGATATAGTTCACCAATAGCAAGGCGCTTAGAAACACCAGTATAAAGCGCCATTATAAATGTTATAATATTCAAATATCCCGAGCTCTGAGAAAGTATATTGGAATTATATTTCTGAGGATGGGCTAGCAATACTATTTCTGTGCTAGCCCATCCGAAGAATTATAATTCCAATATACTTTCGAAGTAACTGTTCGGGATATCTCTTAAAAAAGATAAGAGCTAAAACGTGAAACTTACTCAGATACTCGGCTCAACCGTACTCCGACACGCGTTCACTGTCCCACTCAGTCGGTACCCACTCAGTCACAGTACAGTACTGCACTGCCACAGTACACTACGTCTTCTAGCTGTTTATTAAACAACATTTTTCTCCTGGATTACAGTACTTGTTCTTATATAGAGAAGAACATTTTTGTGACCAAGCTAATGTTATCCATTCAAACCGATTTCACAGGATTAACGATTACAGATGAGTTGAACAAAAGCTGGCCGACAGCAAAATCCTTCGTGTACGTCGCCATATTTGTTTACGTTTTCGCGGACCGCTTCACGCGTTCTGCGCGTGCGCAGTTATGCATTTCTACCGCGGTTGAGTATATTGAAAAATAGACCGAATTGGTTTTAGTGGCTTGTTTACTAGTTGAAATATATGAAAGCATGTTTGCCCCCATCGACCAATCATATAGCTTGATAGCTCATGAATATTCATAGATGAGATATAATATTTATTATTATTATCATTATTATTATTATCATTATTATTGATGTTGCATGAAACTGTTTTTATCTTATATTGACTCAAATTGCTCTATGTCAGGTAACCTAGTAGCATGTTATTCCTTTGAACTATGATCCTAGGAATCAAGCTTACATGATTTGTTGCTATGCCGGGCATGTCTCAAACTACTTTTAGGTAGTCATGAAAAGCCCTTGTGTTAAAAGTATTCACAAAGCTTTCCTCTACGAAGAACATTGCCCCATTTCCTCAGTGTAGGTCAGTAGAATTTGAAATAATATTTATTTGGTAGTCACACATATATAGAAAGTCAAAGTTTATATTCCTTGTCTTTAATATAACTAGAAAGTGCAGTAAAGCAACAGAAAATTAGGCAAATCTCATTTTAGTGAATATTCTCATTCTTGCAATTACGATACGTACATTGATACTTCATTCACAAGTCAGTTTCAACAGGATTTTACTTTATAATTTAAGATGTTAATGTGTTGTTGATAAAAGTATAATATGGGAAAAATAGTTCAGCAAAAATCTCAAGTATTTGTAATTATTTTTCGTTGATATAATGGTTTTATTCCAACATGCAATTATTACATTAACACTTTATTTTTGGGGGTAATCGTCTAAGCAATGTTGGCATTTTTTATGAAATAAATACAAATTTTTCATCTCATCTCTTTTTAATGTTGTAGGAGCTTCAGAGAAAGAACAAGGAGGTGATGAAACAGCATGCTGTACGGAAGAAAGTCATCGACAAGAAAACAGAGTGAGTTAACAATTTTCTTGTGCTAGTTGTAATGTTCGAGAAAAGGTTTATCTCAAATGAAGTTAAAGCATGCTTTCAACCTATGTAACGTTACAGGGGAATGAACCCAAAACTTTTCCAGGTGGATTTTTTTGTGAAAAAAAAATAATTGCCATTCATTGTTACCCATTAGATGCACTTGTTGCAGAAACATATAGTCCCACTTGTTTAAAGGTTAAAAACTACATTTGTATACTTTCCAATATACTTAAAACTTGTTCTGTACCTCAGATATACCAAAATAATAACTTTAATTTAATATTCTAGTCATTAGTAGTATATGACATTCAATTCAAATAAATATCTATTCCATTTTCTGTCATCTTTCTCACCGTATCATGCCAACGGTATCGCGATACGGCTAGCGCATATTACCTCAATGCCACTCACACACACAGCCCTGAGTGTTAGTGCATGTTTCGCGTGAACTTCAATACACTGCCTCATACACAGAGCATATGCGGAATACGCACAGAGAGAGAATCTCGCGCTCGGGTCAACGGACATTCAACGGCCGTTTTGAATTTTGAACGCATGGTCCATTAATTCGAGGCCTCGAGTAAAAGAATTATCATTGGAATAATAATTGCGCTTATCATGACCAATCTTTCTGCTTAATTGATTGGTGATAAGTTCTAACATTGAGTACTCTTCAACATAACACGAGAATCTTGGAAAGTCAGATTTTAGGCTGAAAAATAAGTATCCGACGTGTTTAAAGTCATGTCCTTATTCCTTCCGTTTTCAGAGAGGAGAATGAATACCAACGTATGTGTATTGATGTCAAGGATAGTAAGCATAAGGAGCTGATAGAACAACAACAATTCCAGAGACAAACTGAGCTCAGAAACAGCAGGTAAGATACTCAATCCTAAATTATACTAAAAATTCTTCAATATTATCTAGTAAGTAATCATCAAGTTATTGATTGAAGGTTTAACTTGTGGATGATTAATGAGAAGAAGGCTTCACAGTACAACAAGTTATCTTTCTTGGAAATGAGTGGTCTTGAAAAGGACTGTCAGCCAACATTTAAAGGTGTAGATTAATAATGGTCAGGATGCAGAAAATAATGTAAGACTAGCTGATATATTTACAAAATGCTTTACATGCGTAAATATCACTGTGTATGAAATAAGGAGAAGATATCTATATTTGTTCTGGCTTATTTTAGTTTGAAAATGCCAATGAGAGGTTATTCCTATGGAGCGCTAGATGAATTGACCGCCTGCCAACATGGGCCAAAGTGAATGGGGTGTCCTATGGTATTGTGTGTGGAGTGTGAATTTGCATTCATTTTTCATGTGAGGCGATGTGCTCAGTGTTGAAGAGAGTGATGCATGTTTTTCAAAAATTGAAACATTTTAACAAACTATGAACAAGCTCTAATTTGCTATTGAAAAACTGCATTATGGTAATATTTTTGTTGCAGCTCACAAAGTAGTTGATATCTGAAGTGTCATCTCTCCAAAAACTAACCTATACATTTAAGCACAGATTCTTCTAAACAGAAACAAAAGAAATCTTACAAAATAGGATTATTCCATGGTTACATATACAAGCATACTGTACATGTAGTACACAAGACTACCTTATGAATTTTCATGGAATATGTAAAAAAAACAGGCCGGTCTTGTTTTACAGAAAATGTTGGTTTCTCTGAACATTTTCAGTGGCGTTTTATTTTCGCGAATTTGCTTAAATTTTCACCCATTAGAATGCCTATTGACTTGTGTACAATAATTTTTCAAAACATGAAAATAACAACTTGCCAATGTGTGAAAAGGTCTGAAATTTAGTAAATTTGCTAATATTTGTACAGTGGAAACTTGTTTTAAAGAGATCTGATATAACAAAATATCTGATATGAAGAGGAAACAAATCTGGTCCCATTTCTAAGTAACTTAAATAATTGTTTTTTAACTCTGTTATAAAGATATTACTGCTATAACAAGGTAATTTTGATGGTCTCGAGCACCTCGTTCTATTGAGTTTCCACTATATATGCTAAAATATTGGGATTTGCAGTGATATTTTTATTTTATTTGTATATTTTTCACAGGCGAAAATTAGAGCAGCAGCAGAAGAAAGCGAGCAAGACAAAAGTGGTGCTGGATAATAACCTGGAGAAGTGGAAAGATGACATAGTCAAGCATAGATCAGTGGTAAGTAAAGTGAAAATCCAGTTACCAGACAGCATGGTAATACCGAATGCGTATTGAAATCGCGCAGCTACAGAAAAATGTGCGCGTGTTGAAGCACAGCGATTACGCCAATTATGGAGTGTTTGGAATGATGATGAGATCTAAACAAAATTTCAATTTATTTTCATGATTTTAAAAAGCTGAAATATGTTGACAAGATTATTGATTCTTAAATTTTTATAGTGTCCAGTAACTGGATTCACCAATATACTCACTGTGATCAGAAGGGACAAAGGGCTGGGACAAAGTAATCAACCTCCATTCATGCATTCACAATAGCTAGATGGGCACCTAAGAAATGGCCATCATTGTCACTCTTTAGGAAAATGTCGAATAAGAGTCGTACCTGGGACCTTCTTTTGTGATCATGAAGCTATTGTGAATGCTTGAATGAAGTTGGTTACTTTGTCCTAGTCATTTGTACCTGCTGCTCACAGTGACTTTTGAGAATTAAAAAAAAAAGTAGATATGGAAAGGCAGATCACATTTGATGTTGATGTTTAGTTATCGCAGTTCGTAGTTTCTTGATTATAACCTAGAGAAATGGAAAGAGGACATCTCGTGTATATATCACTTATAAGTACTTTCGAGATAAGTAAAAAAAAAAAATAAAACCCTAAACCCCCAAACAAACAAAAGATTTAGAGAACCTATTCATATTAGTGTTTAGTTTAAATGTTTAGTAGTCTCAATTGGTGTCGGCTATTTTTATCATGAAATTCAGCCACCGTAATTGTCATCAAATGGAAGTAAGTTGGATATAGACAAAGTTTATCTGCAGGGTGCTATATACAAGAATTTCTATCACCTGCTGTCCTGTCAGGCAACCAAGTTTGTGAATCACGTGCCCCAACAAAAGTTTGTCCTGCCCAAAATTGATGGCCAATGCCAATTTGCACATAGCAGAAAAATTTTGTAAAACCATTCACTTTGCCATATTGAGCAAGTGACAATTTCATTTACTTGCCTGACAACTAAATTTTGTTGCCTCGGGCATGCGGGCAAGTGAATTTGTAGCGCCCTGATCTGATCTTTTTTTTTAAATTTGTAGTGAGTTGGTTATTTAACCCTATTCCAACTGGGGGGGGG
>BQKZ01008070.1:5161-32607 GCA_036244855.1 Temnopleurus reevesii | reverse complement strand
AAGACATTTTTTAAAACCAAAATAGACAAAAATGTTAAACCATCCTTAGAGGTGCCTCACCTTTTCTCTCGTTATTTGCATTATCACGATTCGTCCAATCATCCTCGTCCTCGCTTTCAGTTGCTAGCGTTTCAACCACGGACTCTTGAAGGACAAGAAGCTGGGGATTGTCATAACAGGCCGCTGAAAGAACAAATAATTTCTTGGTTTAATTCCACAGTTACAAACAATTTCTTGGTTTAAATCAACAGTTATAGAGTATTTTAGAAAGGTGATATTCATCATAACCAATAACACTGGTCATCATTCTACCACATTCCCTTTAACACCCCATCATCATCATCCTCGTCATCACCATCGACATCATCATCATCATCCCAATCATTAATATCATTGTCATAACCATTATTATCACCAATGCCATCATCATCATCTCAATATTCATTATCCACATCAACACCATCATTATCATCATCACCACCATAAGCATCATACTCATCATCCATTTCTGTCTTTATCATCTCGACCACAGTTTCTAGAAGGACAAGAAATTCTCAGTTACCATAACAGGATGCTGAAAGGACACAATTTCTTGGTAAATCAACAACTTTCCTTAGAATGGCAATAATATCATTATTATCGTGAACAATTTCACTATCATCATTATCATCGCCATCAATCGGTATCATCATTATCTGCAACATCATCATCATCACAAACATCATACCACCATAATCCCCACTATCATTACGATCGTCATCATCATCATCATCATCATCATCATCACCATCATATCATCATCATCATCATCATCATCATCACCATCATATCATCATCATCATCATCATCATCATCATCATCATATCATCATCATCATCATCATCATCATCATCACCATCATATCATCATCATCATCATCATCATCATCATCATCATATCATCATCATCATCATCATCATCATCATCACCATCATATCATCATCATCATCATCATCATCATCATCATCATATCATCATCATCATCATCATCATCATCATCACCATCATATCATCATCATCATTATCATCATCATCATCATCATATCATCATCATCATCATCATCATCATCATCACCATCATATCATCATCATCATTATCATCATCATCATCATCATCATCAACATGGTCATTATGGATTATGAGACCAGCATTATGAGACCAGCATGATTCCATGATCATCAACAGCTCCCTAGGGCAGCCTTCGGGTGCATCCAACCTCACGCCATGCTTGTAGACATCTCATCATCATCATCATCATCATCATCATCATCATCATCATCATCATCATCATCATCATCATCATCCCCATCATCACCCAATCACCATCATCATAATGCTTTCAACGACAACACTCAATGAAGGTATAAACTCACTGTGAAGGGTACGGACATCACGCAGCACGCAGTTACAAGAGGGTCTGTTACCGGGATTATGGGACCAGCATGATTCCATAATCATCAACAGCTCCCGAGGGCAGCCTTCGGGTGCATCCAACCTCACGCCATGCTTGTAGTTATCCCTCACCTACATTAATAAAAACATGATGCAATTTACCTTTGCAACATGAATTCTATCCAAGGCGACCCCACCACAAGCTATGCTTCTAGGGTTTTCGCCTGCTTTAAATTTTACTTCGTTATATTGTATTTTCTAATGTTCATTATGTCTTTCGAAAAAGGAAATAAATGTTATATTCAATTCAAATTTAAGCAATATTATATGAGCTGAAATTTTCACAGTGGTTTCAAATGCACATTCATATTTATATAAACACTGTCAAAGACATGATACTAACAAGAGGCTGTAATGCCAAACTGGTCGCAAAACCTGAAAATATATTCATGCAAAAATATTGGCTTCATAAGCAGCTTGCTCAATTTCTAATGAAAAAAGAAGCTTAAAAATCTCACCTATATTTTAAAGCTAAACAAACTAAATAATTTCCTAATTTTGTTGCCGAACTATTGAATGTAAAATGACTTCAAACGTGAGGGTAATGCTTTAGAGTATATTTTGATTGGAAAATTTGAAATATGACAAATTTGATACCTATGGAGAGCTGAGAGGGTATGTAGCAAAACTGGATAACCATAGAATGCTATATCATTACCTAAAAAGAGTAATTGAGTTCGAAAAAATCCCCAAAATGCCATATTCGCTACAAAAGTACAAGTAGTTCAATGACGTCACTAAATGTACTTGTGCTTATAATGTGCCCAGTTGGTGTGTAGAAATCACACCCAAAATTGGACCAGCGCGTTAGAGTGCGCAAACAGGTAAATCACACATTTGGTGATGTCAGATTTCCGTGCTTAGACGCATCATATAAGACCCCTTCCAATAACATTTTTGGTGAAAATCGGTACTATGTTCGAAGGAGACACAATTTCATTGCATGATTTATGTATAAAACAGATCAATACACCAATAAAAGATGGATAAAAATAAATTTATATGGTATCATTTTCTATCAAAATCTACTTTAAAGGTACAGATTCGTAATGACCGGGATGCAGAAAGTGATGTTAAACGAGCTTATGTATTCACAAGTTGCTTTAAATGCTTGCTTTGCTTGTATTCTGTGTATTTTACGTCGAACACTTCAATCAGCCATTATTCCTACGGTGTGCTAAGTGCTTTTGCACGGGGAAGCGTCGGCCTGAAATGGACGGTGCGATCGGTGGTACTGTCTGCGGTGTGTGAGTTCGTGTTCATTTTGTACGTGAAGCATGTTAAGACCACAACATGATTTTTTATTTTGCGATAATTAAGACATTTCTAGGTCAATTTCATTCAAACAAACTATGAACATGCTCTAATTTACTATTGAAAAACTGCATTATGGTAATAATTTTACTGCAGCTCGCAAACTAGTTGAATATCTGAAGCGCCCTCCTCCCAAAACTGGTCTATCACTTTAAGGCAGGCAGTACTGATGTATGCAAGTCGAGTTTCACCATTGCCTTAGTTTCAAGAACTCACCGTTTCATGGCTTAGATTCTCCGCTGGTAATGCGCCATGTGACATTATCTGCCAGAGCGTAATAGCATAGCTGAACTTATCCCCAGCAAGCGTTGGCTCAGAGTTGGTATTACGAAGCTCCGGGGCTGTCCATCTCACCCTAAAAGAAAAAAAAACATTAAAAAGACTTGAAGGAAATTTAGATTTTATCTGCCAGAGAGTAATAGCATAGCTGAACTTATCCCCAGCAAGTGTTGGCTCAGAGTTAGTATTACGAAGCTCCGGGGCTGTCCATCTCACCCTAAATAGAAAAAAAAGAGACCTGAAGTAAAATTGGATTTTATTCTTACATGAAATTTATCAACAGGCTAATCTCTTATGAAGAATGAAAGTTCTATAAGAGAGAAAAATAATCTTTTATTCATTTATTTCTGATATTTATACAGGGTGGCGCATTTTACCAATTTCTTGGTCTTCCAGGAGGCCCCGTTCGCAAACAATAACATGAATAACACAAACAATATATCCCAACATATAAATGTACAAACAGTATCATTATAGGCTACATAATATTTCATTCAATGAAATTAACTGGTTATTTTCAGATACTAAATTGAGTTTTAAATTGAATACTGTTAGCATTGAAAATTGTGAAATGCTCAAATTGAAAAAAAAGTAAGTAAATAACAAATTGAAAAAGATGCTTTTCATACCTTTCAAGCTTGGACTGGTGTGACATCTCCAAACTGTGTTAATACTTGGCAAGCATTGGGTCCGCTAGCTTGATGTGTATGTTTGGGGCGGGGCGTACCACGAGTGTGTTGTGTGCACTCACGTTGCCTTGGACGATCCGTTCCGACTCCTGAGTGGATCAAAAGAAATTTAATATTGTTAGGATATTTTTGGAAGTACTGTATTAAAAAAAATATAAATATTCTTAATACTTGTAAACATTGGGTCAGGTAGCTTGATGTGTATGTTGGGGGCGGGGCGTACCGAGAGTGTGTTGTGTGCACTCCCGTTGCCATGGACGATCCGTTCCGACTCCTAAATGGACGAAAACAAATTCAAGTACTTTATCTTAAGCGTTGCTAAAGACTGCCTTTAGAGACATCATGGTGTTGTGGTTCCGACTCTCATCTTTCAACTAAAGGGCCATAGGTTGGAATCCAACCCTGGCTTTAATTTCCTTCAGCAAAAAATTCATCCACACTGTGCTGCACCCAACCCAGGTGAGGTAAATGGGTACCGGTAGGAAGAAATTCCTTAGACACAGTGAGCGCCAAATGGTAGCCATGCTATAGACAGGTAATAATGCACAGTGCGCTCAGCAACACTAGGTATTAAAGACTGGGTATGCAGCAGAAAAATCAGACGAACAGATAAAAAAAAGTTTGAAGTAAATCCAACAAGAAATAAGAAAGTTATGTATTTCAATTATAATGATCGAACGGTGGTTTTCATAGATTACTGTACGGTATTCAAATAGTAATCTATTCGAAGCAAGAAAATATAATAAAGTGATCGCAGAGAGATACATGATGTATGTCATTCTCACATGACTCATCATTGCCAATTCACACGACAAACAACTGTTGGGTTAAAACATTGAAATATTCATAACTTTCTTATTTATTGTCTGATTTTCTTCAAACTTGCTTTGATCTGGGAGCGTTGTGGTGTAGTGGTTCGGACTCTCGCCTCTTAACAAGAGGGTCGGTGGTTCGAATCTCTCCCAGGGCGTTAATTTCCTTCAGCAAGAAATTTACCCATAGTGTGCTGCACTCAACCCAGGTGAGGTGAATGGGTACCGGCAGGAATTTATTCTTCTAAATGCAGAAGCGCCTACTTGGCAGCTATGCTATGGCCGGGTAATAATATTAGATAATTTGTCTCGCGCCTCTGACTAGGTGACTAGAGAGATGGCGTGTTTAAATGATATATATTATATATTATTATCTGCTCGTCTGATTTTTCTTGTTTTAATCAAAGCAAGCTTTTTCTGGCGTGGACCAAATCTTTAACGCTATAAAAATGTTATCTATCATCATTTAACAAATGACTAATAACTTACAAGCCACTCCAAGGCATCCATGAGCTGGACAGCTAGATGAAGCTGATTCGTAAGCCCTAGTTTCCGTCTGTCGTTCTTCAGCATTCCCTGGAGGTAGCTGTCCAGTGCCCCCTCTGGCGCGTACTCCATGACAAGCATGTACCCCGCCCCGATGCCCTCGAAGCGGATGATGTTCTTGTGCGACCAGGATGACATCAGGTCGACGGACTGGCTGAATTTCTGTGGAAGGAAAGAAGAAAAGTATCACTCGGATCAAGCACAAGTTGGAGATGAAAAAAATAATCCCGGTAGTAGTAGTGATGATGATGAAAAGGATGGTGATGGTGATGATGATGATGATGATGACGATGACGATGACGATGTTGATGGTGATGATGATGATGATGATGATGATGATGATGATAATGATAATGATGATGATGATGATGATGATGATGATGATGATGATGATGATGATGATGATGATGATTACAATGTTTATGATGATGATGATGATGATGATGATGATGATGATGATGATGATGATGATGATGATGATAATGATGATGTTGATGATGATGATGGCGATAACGATGATGATAAGGATGAGGATGATGATGATAATGATGATGATGATGTTGATGATGATGATGATGATGATGATGATGATGATGATGATATTGATAATGATGATGATGATGATGAGAAAAATGATGATGATGATGATGATGATTTCAAAAGAAACAAGTAATTTGAAGAAAAAGACAGAAGTAGTTTGTAGAAAGTAAGAAAGTAATTTTGAGAATGTAAACATACCTGTTGAACCGGCTGCGGTGCGTCCATCTTCGGACACTTGATGGCTACCTTTACTCTCATGTTCCGTTTACCGACCTTCTTCCTAAGGTCCGCCTCCCAGACCTTGGTGAAGTCGCCCTCACCCAGCGCTCTCCAGTTCTTCTTGTCAGAAAGACTATCTTCTTGGATCCATCGGATCATGGGACCGATCTCGGGCTGGGGCGGGAGCTCGATGTTCAGGGCTGATCGGTCTAGGATACGCAGGGCTGGATCTGGTGAAAGGGGGGATAAAATATATATGTTAAAGTGAAAGATCATTGAGTATAAAACAATTACAAAAAAATAATGCCTTCAGCATCACCTTGCGGTTGTTCCAATATTTCGCCATTTTGAGGGGTTGGTTTGGGATTGCCTTTCCTAAGATGACCCTCTGAATACCAACTACATGTATCCTCTCTTATAATTGTAAAGCTTTGCGAAAAACATAAGACGTCTGACTAACTATGACAGATACATGTCGTGACAGAGAGGGATAAATGTAGTTAAGTCAATAAATTACTTTACCTTTATTTTCTCTTGGAACACCTTTCCTCAGCTGGCCCTCTAAACACCAGCTATTTTCTCTGGTACTGTAGAACTTTGCAAACTCCTTCAGACAGTTGAACCGACGCTGATTGTCGAGGCCGACTTGGTCATCTTCTGAAACAAATAAGCAACAAAGAAATAGTTGTTGATTACGAAAAAAATATATTGTGAAGATACATGCACATGTAACATAACTTGATGATTCATTATACCCGAATTTTCATTTCGTTTTCAGGTGACTTTCAAGTTGCTTGGAAGCTCGAACTTGCAAATGGTGTCAAGTAAACAATGTAGTAAAGCCCCAGTCACATAGAACCCCGGAAGTAACACGATTCACCCCGACTCGTTGTTCTGAGGCAGTTAACTGTGAATTAACAAAGAGTCGGGGTGAATCGTGTTACTTCCGGGGTCCTATGTGACCAGGGCTTAATCTTTTTATGATTTACCAACTATGCAAGATGATACAAACCCACTTGCAAGGGGCAACAAAAATATGCCATTGGGCAAGTACTATGGAAACTCAGTATAAAGAGATCTGACATAAAAAAAATATCTTCTATAAACAGGTAAAACAAATCTGGTCCAAGCTCTTGCTTGCTTGGGCAAACGAATTGGTAAAAATTGTGTTACCCCGCCATGAATTTAAAAAACCTTTGAAAATGATGGGAGAGTCATCTTGCGAGAATTTACGCCATTGGATCATATGGTACATTGTAAACAATGTACAAGTACAAGTTCCAGTTTCGAAGAGATCTTGGGGTGAACGAGCATTTGCTCATGCACTCAGGACCAACTCTGTGGAATGCTCTTCCACAGAGTTTGAAAACCTCAATATCACTGTCTTCCTTCAAGGGCAACCTTAAAGTCAGTCCGTCACGATCGATATGACTTCGGGTTGCGAGCGCGCGCGCACGAACGGCGTGTTTCGTATTGGCAACAACGATATTTGAACATTTCCTTCCTTACGCACCTTGCCAAGCTCAGAAACTCGGAACACTTTGTGCGACTTTTCAATTCTTGTTGTTGCGTGTAACTTTGATTCGTCCCCTCTTTGGCTTCGATTTTTTTTCTAAAAATGTGCGGAACGCATATGTTTGCGACTGCCGAGCTGTGAGCTAGCAAAATAAAGCTTGCTTACTCGCTCTTCAAGGTATAAAAACAAAAAACATGTGATTTTCTGTTCGGCAATCTTCGCAATCAAAATGGCTGCGGATAGTTTGGCTCGCAACCGGAAGTCATGTCGATCATGACGGACTGACTTCAAGACTTATCTACTTTTTGACGTTCATTGCCTTGTATTGTATTTTGTATTTCTATTTTATCACTTCAATATGAATATGGTCTGAGCGCCTTGAGCATCTAATTAGGATGCAAAGGGCGCTATGGATATTTCCATGGGGTTGGGTTCACTTTTCATGCAAAGTCCATGTAACGTAGTGATCCACTTTGTCACTTCACCATGAAGATCAATTCAGATCTTCTTAAGCTTTGATCTATTGATGAAAATTGCCCTTTTTTCTCAGTGATACACATTTGGATTTGAAATCTTTTAGGGATTTGAAGCTACAGGTGTACAAAATTTCACTACGTTACATGGACTTCTCATTGCTTATGCATGTACAAGACATTGTCAGGTATCAATTTCCAATATGCTATGGTCTTTGAGGAATGCTTCTGGGTGAGATACTGTGAGATACTGGTAATGTCATTATTGGACTTTATTTGCCTGGTGTGAAAAAGTCATGGATTTATGGTTTTTTTATGTCACAAAAATGGACCCAACCCCGTGGAAGTACCCATAAAGATTCATGTACTTTATTGTTATTATCATTATTATCAAACGCACCCGAATACTGTGTGCATAAAAGTATACACAAGAAACAAATCCTGCTTCAATTAAGGAATGCATGAAACCACAGTTACAGAAGTCCAGTTGAGGACTGAGTGTTCTGATAGCATCCACCCCTGCATATTCACTTACACTGAATACACAGGGACTGCACAGCACTCAACCACAGAGTCCTTACATAAAACTCTGCTCTGTATACCCCTCAGATCGCTACTCCAGAGGGGTATACAGAGCAGAGTGTTATGTAAGGACTCTGTGGTTGAGTGCTGTGCAGTCCCTATGTATTCAGTGTATTAAAGCCCAAGTATAGTTTTGGTAAAAGCGAATATTTTTATCCCCAAATTTTGTCTTCAAATCTACTTAAAAAGAAACATGATATCATGAACATGTTGTACAAAAGATTGTACGAAAAATTAACAAGTTTTGGAAANCAGATTTTCACTTTGAACTAT
The DNA here is from genome assembly GCA_036244855.1 of Temnopleurus reevesii. Classification (NCBI taxonomy): domain Eukaryota; kingdom Metazoa; phylum Echinodermata; class Echinoidea; order Temnopleuroida; family Temnopleuridae; genus Temnopleurus; species Temnopleurus reevesii. The sequence continues at coordinate 23,872 of BQKZ01008070.1, read as the reverse complement.
GAGGGCACAGTGCGACTTCAAATTTTGGGGCTCTGTGTCTTTCCGTGGTGAAAATGCCCATAACACTCTGCTCTGTTAATACCCCTCTGTATTGCCCCTCCAATGGGCATACAGAGCAGAGTGTTATGTAAGGACTCTGTGGTTGAGTATTGTGCAGTCCCTGTGTATTCAGTGTCAGTGAATATGCAGGGGTAGGTGCTATCAGAACACTCAGTCCTCAACTGGACTACAGTTCCAGCCTCACACAAAGACTAGGCATGCAAACAAGATTTGATTGACTCTCTTTACATGCGTTGCCATGGCAAGGAGTGCATTCCAGCTCACAGGAGTCAGTCCTATGACCGAAAGTGCACATAAGTTCACGCTGAGTGGGTCATACTGATGATACACCTTACAGAATGATTTATCAAGATCACAAGGGTATTATTTTTGGATGAAAAAAAGAGGATTCTATTTGGGAAGATTCTAAGTGCCGATTTTGTTAGGTCATCAATGATCAAAGTCCATTGACAGAAACTTATTCATTGAAGTAAAGATTTCTTAATTTCTCTAAAATTGATCATTGCCTGAATCACAAGGTTAAACATCTTGAGCATCTAATTACAGTGTAAAATGGAAAGTGAGCAATATAAGATGCATGTACTATTATTATTATTCTTATCATTATTATTGCTATTACTATCATTATTAAACAAAGCAACAATTTTAATCAGATGTATGTCAATCTGAGTGTAAAATGCTATCGGGATAGGCATATGCCACATGAGATATAAAGCATAAAACCCAGAATACTTTTTCAGTGCACTCCAAAAGCATGATCTTCAAGTTATAATTTCCTCTGGTGTATGCATGCATACTCGTGTTTAAATTCTAGTTAACACATCCTGCTCAATCACGAATAACATTTTCACACACAGGCTAGCCAGAGTCTTCAGTAACAACATTGTCATATTTTCTGTATAATACTACACATGTACGATGTACACATGCCCATTTTTAAAATAATGCTCTTTTTTTAAAAGAATGAACTTGCAATGAACTTTCCTAAGGAAGAAGGGAGATAAACTCCAGGCTTTACGTTTTTCTAATTAAATATGGAAGACCCATGTTCAGACGAATATCAGCAATACTTGATAAAGAATCAACAGAGAAGGATTAATTCGCTGTTCATATCCCTAATTCTACTGGGCTGTTAAGCGACGTGATTTTCAATCATGCATTACGTCAAGACCCAGTTGTCGTAAATTTGCTCTCAACAGTTGCATAAGATCTAAACGAAAAGAGTTACAATCACACAGAGCACAAAAGAAAATTTGTGGTAAGGCCTGGCGAAGCTTCAAGAAGGCGCTATATCATCCCCGCCCCCTGGTACAAATACGGTTAAGTTAAATTAAAATTGGACGGACAGTGCGAAAACCTGAAAACTTCTGATAACACTTTTGGTGAGCAGAGGCATAAGAACATTGCATTTGGATGCATTTTTTCGACCGAGCTGAGAAGAAATTCTATAGGTGTAGAGTTCTCCGCTATAGTTCCATTGTTAACCAACATTTACATGCATTTTTCATCACATCTTTAGCTCTGCTGTTCAAGATTAAAGCCGAACATTGTTCTGGTTTAAAATTTTTAGCGTTTGAACAAGTTGCCACGGTACCATTCAGACAATAGGCTTAACTTGTCAGCATCCAATTTGTCATTTCGTAAATGTGCCATCGATGGCAGAAAATACGAAATTAATCCTAGGTAAGGCTTTGCGGCATTTTGATCAGATTTCCTCTCCGCTGATCTAGATCTATTATTTTTTTATGGATTTCATAAACTGACTTCACTCCTTCCGTAGCCTAACAGGGTTCCCCCAATCTTATCTAATATCCATGACAACGGCCATTAAAATGATGAATTTTTAATGGTGTTCTTCATTTTTAAACAACTCACAGTACAGTTCAATGACCGGTGAAGTTAGAGGTGAGACCTATTTTTCTCCCTGATGTCGCTATCCTTAATTGTACACTTTGTAATTCTGGAGTACAAAATGAAGAAGCAAATTGGTCACTTTTTCTATACTTTACCTAATTCTATCCTTGATCGAACACTTTGTAATTCTAGAGTATAAAATTATTCTGCAAATTGGTCACTTTTTCTATACTTAACAATCGTAATTCTATCCTTGATCAGACACTTTGTAATTCTGGAGTACAAAATGATTCTGCAAATTGGGCATTTTTTCTACACTTTACATAATTATATCCTTGGTCGAACACTTTGTAATTCTAGAGTACGAAATGACTGCAATTTGGCCACTTTTCTTTCGATATTGCCATTGGATACATATTTGATGCATGCATGAACCATATACTTCAAATAATTCTGGAGTCCAAAATGACTGTGCAATTTGGTCATTTTTCTTATGATAGACATTGATAGAAATTGATGCATACATACACTTTAAATAATTCTAGAGTACAAAATGATTCCATAATTTGGCCACTTTTCTTTTGACAGTGGAGGAAAATTTGACGCATACATAAATGTACACTTTAAAAGATTCTCGAGTACAAAATGAAAATCTGATGCATACATACATTTTAATTCTAGAGTACAAAATGACTCTGCAATTTGGCCACTTTTCTTATGTTTGTAGATACAAATTTGATGCATACATACACTTTAAATGATTCTTGAGTACAAAATAACTCTGCAATATGCCTGCTCTTGCTTTTTGTAGCGGATGAAAATTTGATGCATACATACACTTTACATAATTCTATCCTTGATCGAACACTTTGTAATTCTAGAGTACAAAATGACTCTGCAATTTGGCCACTTCTCTTATGATAGAAATTGATGCATACATACACTTTTAATAATTCTAGAGTACAAAAAGACTCCACAATTTGACCACTTTTCTTTTTACAGTGGATGAAAATTTGATGCATACATACACTTTTAATAATTCTAGAGTACAAAAAGATTCTGCAATTTGCCCACTGTCTATTTTTGCAAGTTAATGAAAATTTGATGTGTACATACATTTTTGCCACCATGGTTGTGCTTAACAACATCAAAGCTTGTTTGATGCTTGCCTGACTATGCACCAAATAATAGATGCAAAATGGAATCCAAGAATGGCAACTATTTTTTTCCTTTTATTGCAATAAAATTCCCTGGAAAGAGACAATCTTACATTTGCCTCGAAGACCAGGATATTTCATAACCATTCATTGTCATGGAGTATGGTTCTAAAGGATTTCAGGCGTGGCTCCTTGAAGAGTTTTCGTGATCCCAGTGATTACTGACTATAGGTGGGTTTGCTATAAAGAGAATGCAAATTTTATGCTTTCTCGGCACACAAAGGTTGTTCTTGGCAACCCAAAAGCTTTCCCAAGTCTTTCATGACATAGCAATAAGTCTTGTATATTAACTAGATTCCAAGTTTAATTGTTACTAAATGGTTTTAGGGTATATACAGAGAAACCTCTTTATAATGAGGTCCTTGGGACTATGAAAATTACCTTGTCATATGGTTCCTCACTATATCAGAGTAAAAAAACAAAGAACTATAAAGAGGTGGGACCAATAAAATCACCTTGTTATAACAGGTATCTTGCTATATCCGATCTCTTAATAATGAGGTTCCACTGTATTGATAATGATCAGGATGTAGAAATTGATGTGAAATGAACTGATGTGTTCAAAGATATTATTAAATATGTGCTTAAGGAAAAGATTTTCACAAGTATTCTGGCTTATTTTAGTTTGAAAACGCTATAAATAAAACTGTTATTCTTAGTACACTGAAGTTTCACTGTAGTTTCAAAAAGTGAAACATTCCTAAGCGCAACGAAACCTTCTCGATTACAAATTAGGTCAAATTAGTTCCTTTGAGGAAATCGGTACAATTGTAAATTTCTATTATGGGCCTCTCCCACATTCGCATGCACTCCGCAATCAGTCAAGGTGGTGTTTCACCAAGTTATGCACGACTTCAAGAACGCCTATAAGAATCACTTGTACAGTATGCCGTAGCAATTCTTCCCCTTAATGATTTGGAATCACTATAAATATAACACCCAATACACCATTCTTTCTTAAACTCGTTCTGAATCTTCAGAACAAATGCCTTTGGGTGAAACACCGCCCAGCTATTATGCATCGATTCTCAAGCGAATTTTGACTTTTTTTTTCTTTCCTGTTGGTATATATTGCACTCCCTGAAGAAGAAACAGTCCCCGCCTTGCATTATCGTTCCATTAAGATATCATTTACATTGAAAACAAGTTGCACAAGGCATAAATCATTGCCAATTTGAAGAGCGCACATCCGTAAATTGAATGGCACTCCAACGAAAACTGACAAGGCATGTTTAAAAGCCGATTTTTATTCAACAATGTAAAATTGTCTCAAAAGAGGTCTAGATATCTCTGATGACTTTGATATATTTAGACTATACTTTAAAGTATGAAATACTGTCCAAAAAGTGTGGAAATAAATAAGCACTCAGAATGCATGTGTGCCTTTGGGCCGGTTTAGAATACAAATTTCAACAAATCAATCATTCAAATTTGCCTCAACATGAAGCCTCTACACAGTTACGAGTTCCACAAGAGGAAATTTTGAGAATAACACTCTAGGTGCTTGTGTTTTTTTCACTAAACCGCAAAATTCACTCCTGCTTTCTATAAATCACAATTTATTATTCCTTCACTCCAACAACTTGAAACTATTTAATGTAGTGATTGTTTGTGGTGGTGAAAATGACAACCAAAAGTTTCCATTCTAGTTTCTGCATAATGGAGATATTGATATGCACAACAATTGCATGCTCCTTTAANTCAGAACTTGTTTTGTTTTCCCCTGAGGAAGAGGGCAGGTTGCCCTCGAAAATTTGGGACTTTTAAGTTTTGTTTTCCCCTGAGGAAGAGGGCAGGTTGCCCTCGAAAATTTGGGACTTTTAAATTAAATAAAAATTATTGGCATTAATGCACACTTCTCGTCTCGTCTCTTATAGATATTGATATATATAGTTGCATACACCATAAAAATTATAAAATTCTGGAGAATTGGAACTAATTTGAATGACATTGGATTCTTAAATTTCCACCAAATATATGAAGGAGGAAATATCAGTCAGGTTCTGTAATTAATTTACTTTTCAGACGCAGCAAATTTTAATGCACCGATTTCAAATCTACCATACTTTCTCCTGTGCCCCAAGACCTAAAAAGAACACAAATCTTACAGATTAAATCCTAACATTGCTCCCCCAAAATACATTAACTTCAACCCTCTTCTCAGAATAGACTGAGAAATAATTTACTGAGCACTGTTTTCTAAAGTAAATATCTTTCTCTGACATGCTTACATTTATGACAAGATGAGCAGAGATATATGTTTCAGTTCTGATGTTACAGCAAATCTAGCCCACACCTTTTGAAAGGTGAAATATGGACATCTATTAAAGGTAGAAAACTACATTTGCACACATTACGGTTATGCTCACAACTTGTTGAGTACCTCAGATATGCCAAAATAATAATCTCTATGAAGTATTTTGGTCGAATGTAGTCTAGAATATTTAATTCAAATAAAAATCTATTCTTTCATAATTCATCTTGACACCAACGGTATCGCGATACTCCTAGCATATTACCGTACAACACACACACACACACAAAACATTGTATAAAGAGCTCATACAGTGCACACTTCAATACACTGCCACACCATGCGGAATTCGCACTGAGAGAGACTCTTGCGCTATTGGTACGAGGGACCAACGGCTGTTTTGAATTTTGAACACACGGTCCATTAATTCGAGGCCCGAATAGAAGAACTATTATTGGAATAACTATAAATGCGCCTACATGTATCATGACCAATCTTTGTGCTATTGGTGATAAGTTCTAACATTTAGTACTCTTCAACATTTACAACAATCTTGGAAAGTAAAATTTTAGGCTGCAAAAGAAGTATTCTACCTTTAAAGGCGGGGCGACACGACGTTCAGGGCGTTGCTAAATGACCGCTGCCTTTTTGAACACGAAGATTGGCGAACAGAAAAATCACAGCATTCTTAACCTGAAATATTAGAGCGAGCAAGTTATATTTCGCCAGCTCGCATCTCGCCAATCGTATACGTATGCGTTTCGTACAGTTTTTGAAAAATCGAAGCTGAAGAGGGGAGAAATCAAAGTTACATGCGACGATCATGGATCGGAAATTCGTACGAAGTTTCCCGAGGGTCTGAGCTTGGCAAGGTGCGTAAGCAAGGAAACGTTCAAATATCGTTGTTGCCAATACACAACACGCCGTCCGTGCGCGCTCGCAACCGGAAGTCATGTCTATCATGACGGACTGACTTTAAATTCAGCTGGAGAAAGTGTTTTTCTTTCACAGACTGCTATGACCCAATTCAGATCTAAATTTTAAAAGTGACTTCCCTTAAAATGTTTAAAAAAAAGGTTCCAACAGCCAGTTAAAGGGGAACGCACCCCTAGAATTATCGTGCTCTCATTGATTGAAGCAAAATTAGACAACCCGTTCAAAGGTTACCACTTTTCAAAGCCACAGAGGTATGACGATCCCTGCTGCTGATAGGAATCCGTGCAATTTTGGCAGCATTGACGGAATCTGCGACGTCCTTTCAGACAACTTCTCTTTCGCAGTACCTGCTGCTATAACACAAATCGAGCCCGCCACTTCCATCGGCTCTCGGTGGTCTAGTGGTAAGACACCTGTCTAGTCATCAGGAGATCGTGGGTTCGATTCCTACCCGAGAATTCCTGAGATTTTTTTCTCAGCTTCTCGGTAAAGCACTGTCAATCAGTGTTTATTCATGTTGGGATAAGGCAAGAATTATTCAATTATTTATCTACCCAACACAAAAATCATTCAATTGATAACTTCTCTTTCATTCTGTATCCAAAATTTCACATCTTTTTCTTTTTTGAATAAGAAACGAAATGTTGGTGGTCCGTTTGAGTATGGCATTTTCCTATACAAGCTGAATTTTTTTGCGGTAGTTTTATTTTCGCTAATTTTGTGGTCTTGGTAGCATTCTGACTATGGTACTTTCATTAAATTTTGACAGCTGAATACCTAGTCCATCTTGGGGTAAATGTGAATCAATTTGAATACATTGCAAAAGTGGTCTATTAGATGCACTCATTACCAGTTTGATAATGGAAATCATCCCTACAACCTGTTTGCGTGACATGAAAAAATATAGCAAAGTGGGTTTCAAAACTAGTATAGAAGGCCACTTTAAAAGCGTGCATGCTCATGACAATGACCAGCTTGTCATGTACCAAATCTGGTTTCCATTATCAAACTGATTTTATAATGCCACAGATGCAAGCAATCTCTAAAATTGAGAGTGTACATGTATATCATTATTAAATAAGCTTTCTAAGTTCAATTTTTGCAAGTCATTGCTTCAAAATCTTCATTTGATAAAAAAAGAGAGAGAATATTTTTGGAAAATGGCTAGATTTGATGAAATTAAGGTTAAAATTAGAGGACTCTATCAAATTCACACTCACCAGAGAAAAGATGGCGTGAGTCATTAACCCAAACGCAAAAGGTTAAAAAAACACATCGGCCAAAGATAGTAAATCGCTATACAGACAGGATCAAGGGTAAAAGTCGCCCCCAGACATAAAATGATTTAAGATAAATAATTAACACGGTTTTAAGGTGGTAAAATGGGATAATGAAAGATCAAACATGATCAGAATGCAATTTGTACCAGACAACTGATCCAGGGATGCAAATGGGAGATGAAAGATATAAATGAAAGAAAGGGGATAAAACTAAAATAGAAATTATACAATAGTATGACCTATAAGGAGGGATTCATGCCTCCTGGAGGCATAATAGTTTGGGAGAATAAAGAAGATTCTCTGCAAATACATTATGTCGTACTTGCTCATCTAAAATTTTAAGAAAGTAAGGTATTTTCAAAATTGGTGATGTTCATTTTTTCCATTTCATTCACTTGTTATACACTGTTTCATTTTATTTCTACTTCTTCATTTCATTTTGTCTCTTCAAACAGAAAGTTATTTTTCTCTTGTTTACAAGGTATCATTTTATTCATATTACTGCTGTTTTTTATTTATACCAAAACTTCAAAGATTACATCACCACACTGTTCATTACAAGGGGTATAAAAAAGGAAAAAGCGTAAAATATCAGACGGCTTCATTTCCCCCGTCGATTTTTACTTTGTTTTTAGAACATGCAGAAATTTGATATTTCTACAGGCAGAAAAACAAGAAACTTTCATTCAAAAACAGAAGGGATAATCACAAATATTAATCTACCTTCGGGGGATGATACCAAATAATAATGGACCTTCAAGAAAAGACAGGAGGAAATTGTGAAAAAGATACTAAAGCTCCTTCGGGAAAAGGGATAATATTTAAGAGCCAGAATATAAACATTTCATGAGAAGCTAATTATTTATTAATTTCCCTTCGCACTCCATCCCTAACGAATATACAAAAAGACGGCACTGTTTAGAAAGAAGTTACTTTGACGAAGATCAAATTTCACTAATCAGGCTTTTTATTTAAGGAATACATAAACCCATTTTTATGGCAATGTTTAAAGTTTTGCATCGCCTAAGGGGCTTGAAAGAGGGCAGAAATGTGTCTTGGGGGAGAAAAACTTTTCTGTCAGCTGATTTAAAGACGCAACGCGCAGTGTAAAGTCATTAAGACTCCCCCTAGGGACGACGGCCGAATCCTACGCTTTGCTTCCGTGAGACGTCACATGTATCGAATGAGCAATTTCGATTGGATGCGGTAAGAGGACACCCTCCCCTGCGGACAACACTCGAGAGTTATTTAATACCCGGCTGAACGTCCTTGCTTGTTGTTCTTTCATATTTGGCGCTTCCTCGGGTCCACTTGCATGTAAACGATGCGTCTCGTTTTGGCAAGGAGAAACACCTGGAGACGTTGCTTGCTTTCGTAGCTAAATTGAGAGGGTGCTATGATTTCACAATTTTCAAGACATCTTTCCTGTTGCCTTAACATCAGCAATACAGTAAACTCTGCCTATAATAAAGTCAAACTTTTATGTCGAGTAATTGCCAAAGTCGATGGAATTTTTTTAAACAACTCGTATAAAACATGACATGTGTTAGCCTCTTCTTTAAGTCAAATCTCTCTATTTTCGTGGTCCCAAGTAATAAAGTTCTTAAGTCCATAAAATTAACCCAGAATTAATTTTTGAATAGTTAGAAGCCAATGAACTCTCGTTCACAATCGACACACTGTTTCATTCTGATTCATACACGTACAGTAGGCTCAATGCTTGGACTTTAAATAATCATGTGTATCTTCTTTGTGTGCACATTCCTTCTCATTTTTTTTTCGGCCCTCGTTCTCCTGCTCTGCATATGAATTATCATTTAAAATAAAAAGCATAATTAATACAATTCAAAAATGTTTTTGGACTACTGGATGAATAATATTCATGAACTCGCATCACAATCTATTGAAAACATTAACAATTTAAATGAACAGTCCTGAAAAAAAGCTGAATAAGTTTCTGACTTGAAACAAGGCTAGCAATTATCAAGGGTTTGAAACAAGTTGATCAGAAAAGGTATTAGCAAACAATACAAGAACAAAATGCTCCGCATTAATGGCTCTATGATCTTATCATTTCAAAGGAAGAGATACGTCCCTTTGCGTCACGATTTGAACAAAACGATTCTTGTTACTGATCCGCTTGCCTAAAATGAAAGGATCTCTTTCGGACTGGGAATAATAGGATGTGGGTCCTAGTTTCATTCTGGGCAGTGTTTCACTAAGTACAGAAAGACTTTATGAACGACTTTGAGATCGACTGGTATCAGTTCTTGCACTGAATGCACATAATATTATCAATTATTACACACAAGAATTATCAATTATTACACACAAGGATACCAGTCAATATGAAAGTCATTCATAGAGTCTTTCTTATCTTCGTCAAACACCGCCCAGGGAGGTGTTTCACCAAAATAAGAAAGACTTTATGAACGACTTTGAGATCGACTGGTATCAGTTCTTGCGCTGAATGCACATAATATTATCAATCATTACACACAAGAGCGGATAACACTCAATCTTAAAGTCATTCTTAAAGTCTTTCCAATCTTGGTGAAACACTGCCCTGGGAGGTGTTTCACCAAGATAAGAAAGACTTTAAGAACGACTTGATGTTCGACTGGTATCAGTTCTTGCGCTGAATGGGCGTAATAGTCTGAACCATTACATACAAGAACGGATACCAGTCGAACGTAAAGTCGTGCGTAAAGTCTTTCTTATCTTGGTGAAACACCTCTCTGGTACTTTAGTGGTAGCATAAACACAGCATTGTGCGGCATCAAATGGACTCGGAGGGGAAGACAGATGAAAGTCAAATAATAATAATAATAATAATCAACGATATGTTGTTATCTTTCAAGAAATAATCTTGAGAAGGACTGAGCAAAACTTCTTTAAAAAACACAGCACTCTGATTAGATTTAACTAAACTCTTTGAAATCTTTCCGTTCCAAAGAACTTGATATTGACATTCAACCGTTTAAACAAGGAGAAAGAGAAAGGAATGTCACCAACTCATCAATTTTACTATTAAATTCATTCTCGACTTGAAAAACAACGCTCTGTTCCTCTCTAGAAGAAATAAAGCAAATTTCATCTCACATAGTATAGATTACAAAGTGCTCTATAAGGAAAATGAAAAGAGGATGTAAAGAGATGCAGTGTTGCAGTATCAGTTACACTCCTCCTGCATAACCACAACCACTCAAAACAATATCAAGAAATATTCAGGGACGGAGGTAAGTAATTCCGCCTGCCTAAGAATCGCAATGTGATGCACCATCTTCGAGACAAAATTGTTTATTGAAGTAAAAAAGGGCTTATGGAAAAATGAAAAAGGGAGTTTGGTGAACATTCAGGCATTTTCTTCTTTATAATTGTAATTTATTTTATTGTAAAAAGAATAATGATATCACTTGACTTTTGACTTTAGTAGTATACATTTCATGTGAAAAATGGGGCTTCAAAGGGTATGAAATTTAATCTAACATATGAGAATGATTTTTAAACCTGTACTTTACATGTTTCCATAATTTTTACTGTAATTTTTTAAAGATTTATAAGAGTGGAAAAAGTAGGTTTTGCTCTACAGTCCAGAAAACAGTCAACTGTTTTCAAATGAAGAAATGAAATACAAATTTTCCACAATTTCACACATTTTAAAAAAAAGGTGCAAAAAATGTTATGGGATGTCTAAATTGTTTTAAAATTCTCCAAATAAATAAATGTTTCTTTTTTTTTCTGCATGATACAATTCTTCATAGCACTTTTCATCTCAATAATCAAGTGTTAGATACAATTTTTGCTGTGGTTATATTTTCACTAGTTTTGCGCCCACAAATTTGCAAAATTTCCACTTATTTCAATGTCCATCTACACATGTGTAAAATGATCTATCAAATACGAAAAATAACAACCCGCTAAAAAACATGAAAATAGCTCTGAAATTTAGTGAAATCACTATATTTATGCACACTATAAAGATATTGGCTTTTACAGTATTTGTTTGTAAACACAAACAAAAACAGGAAGCATCAAAAGGGGAAAAAGTCAGAAAATTTCCTGTATTATCTGGACCCATTGATCTTTTTATAGATTTGAAGACAGTGAATGATCAATGGGGGCAGATAATACCGCATTTATCACTTGTGTAAAAAGATTACATTCCTTTTCAGTAACCGGAATAGATTGACAAAAATAGAAACACTATCCAGACTGCCTGTACTTATCTTTCACTCACAATTTGATACACTAGTAGTATTCACACAATGGAGACAAAACCCTATGGTGTCAAAAACTGACAGAATTTGATTTTTTTTTATATTTGTGATAATATTGTCATGTTACAACACTTCAATTCAATTCAATTCAAAATAACATTTATTTTTTTCCTTCAAATAACTCAGTGATGAACAGTGTAGCAATTTACAATTGTAATCAAATTATAGGATAATTACAAAAACAAAAGCAACAACAAAAAAGAAAAAATAACAGAATCAAGCCGGGTCAACTTTATTGGGAGAGGGGATGGATGGCAGGCAAACAAACAATTTTTTTTTTTTTTTTTTTTTTTTTAGATAGAGNTTTTTATAGATTTGAAGACAGTGAATGATCAATGGGGGCAGATAATACCGCATTTATCACTTGTGTAAAAAGATTACATTCCTTTTCAGCAACCGGAATAGATTGACAAAAATAGAAGTATTATCGAGTCTGCCTGAACTTATCTTTCACTCACAATTTGACACACTAGTAGTATTCACACAATGGAGACAAAACCCTATGGTGTCAGAAACTGACAGAATTTGATATTATCATTAAATATTTGTGATAATATTATCTTGTTACAACAAGTAATACAACAACAAAAGCAACAACAACAAATGAAAAATAACAGAATCAAGCTGGGTCAACTTTATTGTGAGAGGGGGTGGATGGCAGGCAAACAAACAATTTTTGTTTGTTTTTTTAGCATAGAGACTGGTGGGCCATGATGATATCCTCCAGAGGTTTAATCCCTCCTCAGCAGAGATTTTCTCCTTTATAAATATTATGTCTGGAAAATACTTTCGCCTTCCAAACACAAAATGAAGATGAAAAATAGGTCCGAAAGCTACAGAAAATTCACTTTATAGTCGCACATTCCCTGTACAATAGCGAGGTTACGCATCGTCACCACGAATGACCATTACCATTGATGATCAATACCATTTGACCATTGTCTACATGTAGGTCGGCTTCGCTGGTTGCCAGTGACAGCAGCGGCGAAGAGCAGAATTGTACAACGGTTTTTGCTCGATCCTGCGTCCGTCTTAGATGCAGGAACGTAGCCAATCAGATGCGGCCAAGGGTACATCACGTGCCTATTATGCAAATCACGTAACCTTTACCGCGGTCTTTGGATTTCGGCGTGAAAGCTCGATTCCTAACGTCACACTCAATTTGCATACTGCCGTGAGAGCAACGGAGGGAATAAGGACGGGTTAGCAAGAACGCAGGAATCTGACGAATTCTCCCGTCGTCGAGCTGCTCCGTTGTTGAGCGTAAACTCGGGAATATCACATGAACAAGGAAAAAATTCCTTCTTTTTTTTCGAAGCAGGAAAGACAAGGTTTCTTTCAGTAGGAAAGGCGCCACAAGCAGGTGAAGAAATTTCCTGAAAATCAGCAAATCTCACAAGAATTGCATAGAATCGGAGGATTTCTTCCAGAGTTGCATCTCTGCAGTGCTATAAAACCATGACTATAAATATAACTATAACCCAGAAAGATATATTCAATATAGGTTTCAAGGAGAGGATGTTTATTGCAGTCATATCATGCCTTGATAAAAAAAAGCGCCCTAATCAAAGGTGAAGAATACTTTCATAAAAGTTCCAATCAGCTATATGATCCACGAAAGGTGATACTTTAATCCTACATTAGAGCCCAAGTAAAGTTTTAGTAAAAGCGAATATTTTTGTCTCCAGATTTTGCCTTCAAATCTAAATGAAATGAAACATTATATCATGAGTATATTGCACAAAAGATTGTGTGAAAAATGAATGAGTTTTGGTTAAGTTATAACCAAAAATGTGCAAAATATCTCAATGTTGTGTAACCCGACACTTATTCAATATTTTCTTTCGCGATGAACAACACCTTCTCTTGCAAAGAATCAGATGAAATTTCAGAATTAAATTTTCATGTATATATACCTTTTTATCATTCCTAAGTCAAATCTTAAAAATAACCTTGCTAATGCCTGATAACAAACAAAATATTGTTACTACCAAGAGAGGGCGCTAAATATGGTCTAACGGTCAAATTCAAATTTTCAAACAGAATCAGTTTGCACAAAATTATGCTTTGATCTCAAAATGTGTGTAAGATGTCATGATAAACATTCCGTAAAATTTACATTTCTTAATCATTACCAAAACTGTATTTGGCCTTTAACCCATTCAGGACAGGAATTATTTTGCAATGAATTCAATCACTATTCCTTTTCTAAAATTGACACTAAAAATTCAAATCTCTCTTTAAATCTCTCTTTGAAATATTCCAATTAAAATAATGTCACCAAATGGAATCTTTATCACCAAAAAGCATGATTGTTAAACATTAAAAGATGGCAATTCATGTGAAAATCAGGGCTCTTTAAATGTTAAATGTGTTCTAAATATAATGATTTGTGACAGTTTTAGTGATTACTTTCATTCAAAAAATTATTTCCCGACAAACAAACGCTGGCAAAATAGTTTCTCTTTCTTCTCATCCATCTAGCTTATTTTTTTAATAGTGCCCTGTGCAAATCAAAAGTTAGTGAGCCAAAACACAAAATGTATTCCTTAAAAGAGTTAAGGATGGCATCTTTTCACTTTTGTGCCGAATTCTAATGCACCCGATTGTTGTGAAAATGGAAATTCGGTGTCGCGCTATTCATTACAAGTATACAAAAAATACTAATAGTCAAAGGGGCAGAGTTTTGAGGGCATGTCTTGTCATTTCAGCGTCTCAACATATCAAAATCCTAGGTCAAATTCCAAAACGTGATATGCCGAAATTTTGTGACAAACAGAAATCTGCAAGTCGCTCGACTTCTAAAAGAGATAAAGTTGATGTATAGATTCCTTTTATTTCTAGGGTACATGCATCATCTCTACAGTGAAATTCTAATGAGTCCAATGCCTAAAAATCAAAGTCTAGTGTCCTATTCCAATATGATATGCCAGCATTTGGTGACAAATAGAAATTTAGATGTTTCACTGATTCACTGATCGCTATGGGTACAATAAAGTTGGTGTGTTGATTCAATCTAGTGTTAAGTGTCTTCTCTTCATTTTGCAGTATTAAAATCATCAGTCGGATTGCTACACGTACAGAGTTACCAACCGTTTCGGAATATGCATTAGTTGTATAATATATTGATATGGATTCAAGGCTTTCATTGCAAGTGAATGGATGAGAGCATGGCTATCGTTGTCATGTTTTCTATCACTTTTGAAAAGCTGCTTTGTTATGTTCATCTTCAATTTTTCTTTATGCATATATCCTGGGAGAGTAGGTACATGTATCTCTGCATGTTGCATGATATGCCCTGATTTTGTGTACAGCAGAAATCAAAAAGTTTCTCTAATTCCCAAGTTTCTAGGCTGTTCCATGCTAAATACATGTATAAAGGCAAAGTAATTTCCAAAGACATATTTGCAAATATTCCTAAATTTTCTCAAATATTACTATTTTATTAAACTTGGACACAATAAGAAAAATACTTTAATATTAATGAACAGTTGCAAAAGTTTGCAAAATTATAATTGGAGAAAAAATTATAAAGTACTTTATATTGATGTGTGCAAACACAAAACAAGTAAATTTTCATTGGTGAAAATTCATGACTGAAATTTAAAAAAGTTTGTGAATGCTCCAGGGTATTTGAATAATATTGTTGAGTATAGAACTGTGACTTTACATTAAATGAAAGCATAGAATATGGACACACAAGTAGGATTTATATTTCATGTTCTGTATTTCCATAAACTCAAACAACAGATAGAATTCTGATACAAATTGATTGTATTTCAGGGAAACAAAATATCTTAATTTGTCTAATTCTCTTTCAAGTCACAAATAAACTTGATGGCGTTCTTGTCACATTTGTTATCTTGATCATTGAATCATAAAATATCATATTCTGAAATAAAATATACAATAATAATAGCAGAAAAGAGAAACAAAATCCCACCAATACATCAAATTCCAGATCAAGTAACTACATGCCAGAATCTAGAAAGTTAACTACGTATAAAACTTATTTCTGAAAGGTATACATCTGCAATGGTCAGAACAAATAAATCAATGTGAAACGAGCTGGCATTTTCAAAGATTCTTTTACATAGATAAGAATAAATGTGTACAAAATTGAGAAATGATTTGTAGGCATCCATGGTAACAACAATGGATGCCATCTTTGTGGGGCCCCACTAATTTATCTGATACTCATAGGCAAGCAGGATTTTTTTACAGTGTGCAGCCGAATAAAACAAATGCAGTGTTACCCTTATAAAGCAATACATTAAGGTCGTTTCTTGGCTGAATTTTAATCAAACAAATTGTGAAAAATACTTGGTGTTAAAACTGTATTATCTCCATGTTTTTAACTCAAGCTCACAAAATAATAAAATATTTGAAGTAGGCATTGCGCTACAAACTCACTTGCCCGAGGCAACAAAATTAACCTGTTGGGCAAGTAAATGAAATCGTTACTTGCCCACTAGTTTTCAACAACAACTTTTAAGAAATGTTTCATGATTAAATAATCAAATGTATTGTATTGGATGATGAAGAACGCATTTACATACATGACCCTTTTTTACCCCCCCCCCCCTAAAATCTGTACCTTCATTTAGTCCCTAAATATCACATGGAAAGGAGAGCAGGAAATTAAGTACTACCACAACCGCTAAGATTACTTACAAAATCACTCACTGCTATCTTCGCTTTCACTAACACTAAAAAAATTGAACCACAATATACAATACGGCAAGTAACTGTGAAAGTATTGATTATCAATTTTGCCATTTTAGGAGTTCTGACGGGAGCTGAAAGCGATGCGGAAATCAATGTAATTCAGACAGCAGTATTTCGGAGTTGACGTATTCATGTGGTGGGAATACGGGAAGGAATGGATGAAGAGGAAAGAGAGAAGAAGAAGAAATGATGCCAAACAAAGAATAAGAGTGATGACATGTGGAGGAGTGGAATGATTATGAAAGAAAATAAAGAGAGAGAGTTGCGTAAAGCCCTAGTCACATACTGTATAAGCTGAAATTTTTGCTGGGGTTTTATTTTCATAAGTTTGCAAAAAATTTTCACTCACTAAAATGCCCAATATTCTTTCAAAACATGAGAATAACAAGTACTCGTATGAAAAGGTCTGAAATTCAGTGAATTTGCTAAATTCAGAGGTGTGAGAGTACATGTATCTGTGAGGAAAAAAATATGAAAAATATGAGAAAAATATGAAAAAAATATAAAATGCTAAAAAAATATCACTCTTTTCATTGAATTTGTAAATTGAAAACACCTGAAAAAAAAGGCTTTTAACCATGTCCAAAAATCGTATTTCAGATTAAAATCTGAACTCTCACACCTTTGAAAAATTGTACCCAAAATTTGGCTTTTAGAATTACAGTTGAAGCCCTAACTGAACAGGATTCAACCCCTGGGTTGTGTTCCATAAAGCTGTGTGTAGATCTTCACACAACTGTACGATCGACTGGTGATCCTTTCTCCCACTCAATATAAGTCCTGGGTTGAATCACACCAAAGAAAGGACCACCAGTTGTTCATACAGTCGTGCATAAAGCTATGGACAGCTTCATGAAACACAACCCTGAACGAAGAGTTATATTGAATCATGTTTTATCGGGGCATCTGTGTGACTGGGGCTTATTACACAAACTGTGGTAACTGAGTGAGGAATATTAGCCATGTTTATACTTAGAGCTGAAACCTTACGATTTCAAAAAAATTAAGGTTTCAGAAACGAAGACAGAAATACAGAAGTTAATACTCGCAGCGCAAGGCGAATTTGAGCAAGTTGCAAACTCGCAATCTCCAAAGTTACAAGCATGTACAAGCTTCCGTATTTCTGTCATAGTTTCTGAAACCTTAGGTTTTAGCTCCAAGTGTCATTTCTGTCATAGTTTCTGAAACCTTAGGTTTTAGCTCCAAGTGTCATTTCTGTCATAGTTTCTGAAACCTTGGGTTTCAGCTCCAAGCATCATTTCTGTCATAGTTTCTGAAACCTCAGGTTTTAGCTCCAAGTGTCATTTCTGTCATAGTTTCTGAAACCTTGGGTTTCAGCTCCAAGCATCATTTCTGTCATAGTTTCTGAAACCTTAGGTTTTAGCTCCAAGTGTCATTTCTGTCATAGTTTATGAAACTTTAGGTTTTAGCTCCAAGTGTCATTTCCGTCATAGTTTATGAAACCTTAGTTTTAGCTCCAAGTATCATTTCTGTCTTAGTTTCTGAAACCTTAGGTTTTAGCTCCAAAATGTTCAAAATCAACTGCAAATCAAATGCAACTTTGCAAATTGAAATGCGCATTTTCATTCGCGCACAGTACATGTATGCGCATTTCACAAGATGCGCATGCAACAATGATTTTTATTGGCATGTTCCGATCTACTGTAACTTGTGATCAATTGCAATTTTCGAACAACAGCCAATTTGTCTAGTAGTCTATAGAAAGGCTACTTGCCCAAGTGGGTAAACAATATCATTTATTTGACCAACAGCTAAATTTGGTTGCCCCAAGCATACGAGCAAGTGGGTTTATAGCGCCCTGGTGATCTGCTACTGGAGAGTTCTCTAACCAAGTCTTACCTTCATAGTGGGAGATCTTGAAGTTCTTCAGCTCTTGATTGGCATGTATCCTGACCGTCAAGCAGTAGCTGTAGTGATCCTCCGGGTTCTGCCTTATGAGGTAGACACCTTCTTGACGACCGGTCTCTTCTATCTTTTGCTTTGCTTTTGACAGCCTGGAAAGAAAGATAAAATTGAATTCAGCTTCATATTTATGTCACATTTCAGCTCTTGATTTAATGATTGGCATGTATCCTGACCGT